>SZWC01002521.1:196216-224644 GCA_023375785.1 Penium margaritaceum | reverse complement strand
GTCAGTCGTCTCTCCCTTCCCTCCTCTCGCTTCCGAGTGTGTCCCTCCCCACGTTGCACCCCTCGGTGCTTCCCTTCTCTCCCTCTTCGTCTTGTGTCCTACCTTCTCATCCAGTTCCTATCCCACCGCCTCTCCCTCCCTGTGCTCGTGGCCCTTGCCTGTCCACGTCTGCTCCTCCTTCCCTTCTCTGCTCCTACTGTGCAATCCCAGGGCATGCTTGGCAGCATTGTTTGCATCGCCCTCCCTTGTGGGTGCCTCGCTGCCTCCGCAATGTTTCCCCCGTGTCGTTGTCTCCTCGCGCTCTCTTACCGCGTCTTCCTGCCTTTGCCGCCCAAGTTGCCAGTCTTGCGGCTGTTCACAAGTCGTTGTGTCCCCTTCCCTTGCTTCATGCAGTCCACGTTCTCACGGATGTCATCCGCTTGACGTCCGCGCCACCTCGTGCATGCTCTCTCTCACCTGCCGCCGCCCACCACCTTCTTTGCTCTCTCGCTCTTGTCCCTTCCCTCTCTCCTCTTCCCTCCTCCCCTCCCACCTCTGTTCCCTTGTCACCAACCCCCTCTTCCCCCATCCTCCCCTCACCCACCCCCTCCTCCTCGCTCCCATCCCTCATCTCCCTCCCCCTCCCCCTCGCTCCCACTCCCTCTTTCCCCCCTCCCCCTCCTCTTGTTCAACCTCTCTCCCTTTCATCCACAGCCTCTCTCTCCACCTCTCCGTCCCTCTCTGTTCTTCCTACACCTGTCACCTCTACCACCATCCTCCCTCTCACTTCCACCCCCTCACACCCCCTCTCCCTTCCTCTTCCGCCAGGCTTCCCTCCACTCCCTTCAACCCCACCAACCTCGCCCTTCCCTGTCGCTCCTTCTGGCCACCCCCTTACCTCATCCCCCTCCGCTCTGTCACCGTCTTCCTTCCCTCCTTCCACCACCCCCACCACCCCCACCTCGCCTTCTCCCCTCTCACTCGCATCCGTCACCACCATCGCTCCTCTCCTCCCACTTGCCACCATTGCCTCCACCTCTTCGCCTCCGCCTCCACTCGATTCCTCGGCCCCTACTTCACCTCCGCTCCCTGCTCATTCCTCTTCTTTCAACCTTCCTCCCTTGTCGTCTCCATCCTCTCCCCACTCTCCTCTCCCCCTCACTCCTCTCCCGATGTCCGCCCATGATCGCAAACGAGCACGTCAGCTCCTCCGTCGTCTCTCCATCCCACCTCCTTCTCCATCGACCCCGCCTGAGCCATTGCCTTTGTCTACCTCCTCCGTTCCCTCTCCTGTCCTGAGCGACCTTCATCATCGTCTCATCGCTCTCATCCGACGCTGTCCTGCTCTCCTCGCTGCCTACGGCCTCACCGAACCCCACGTCTCCACCCTCTCCCTTGATTCCCTTCACACTGTCATCGATGACGCCTCCACGTTGGTCTTATCCACAACCGCGCTCCTGGTTCCATGACCCCATTCCTGCCAAAGCACCATGTTGCTTCACCTCCCTCCTGTCTCTCCTGTATCTCATTGATGCTCCTCTCCTTCGTGTGTGTATCCTGCCCTCGACGGCGAGACCCTCCTTTGCGTGGGAGCCGCATCTTGTACGACTTTGCCTCAGTGCCAATCTCGCGTCCGTCCTCGTGTCCAGCTTACACGTCCCCTTCCTGTGTATGGACTCCAAGTGATGCTGCATCCATCATATTCCAACAGTAGTTCATGGTCAAGTTGAACGAAGTGACAGTGGGAACCACCATCTTGTGGGAACTGTGGCATCATGTGTACGCCTCATGCATGTTCTGCTTGCATTGTGGTGCTAAAAGTAGTGACAGCAAGACCCACCACCTTTGTGGGAGCTGTGTCATCATGTGTCTGCCTCCTGCTTACTCCGCTTGCATAATGGTGTTAAACGTAGTGACAGCTAGACCCACCAAGTTGTGGGAGCTTTGTCTTCATGTGTCCGCCTCATTCTTACTCTGCTTGCATAGTCGTGTTAAACATTGTAGTTTAGTACAGCGAGACCCGTCTTTGAGATGGGAGCTGTTAAATATGCTTTTAGGGAGAAAGAGCGGTCAGGGTCAAACCCGACCGCAAGCGGATGGGAGAGGTGGCTATCCACTTACGTGAGCCACCTCGCCAATGTATACTCCGCCTTTTGCCATTGTCAATCACTTGTCTTTTCTAAACTTACAACTTCCGCCTCTCTCCTCTACCCTAGCGACATCCTGTTTCAACAGTTTTTAGTCGGGGGGTTAGATTGGGCTGGTAAATTTCATTTCCTGAAGATGTATTGGAGTTGCACTGCTATGAGGCTGTGAGATTGTGTTTATCTCAATAAACTCCAGTGAATGAAGTTCAGTTTCCAATGTAGTGAAAATCCATTAGAAGTTGAAACTATGCATGTGTGTATATTGACTTCATTTCCGTTCCATTTCGTTCCCGTTCAATGAAGTATGTCTTCAGTTGGAGCACTTGCAAAAGGTGCCTCTAACATGTCTACATGTGACCAACTTGACTTTGCGGTCATGTTCCTCAGTGGAGATGGTGCAACATTGGTGTGTCAAACACTGTATTCCTACTTGTGGCAGCCAAGAAGTATAAGATATGTAGGCTTGTGCCATTGTTCAGTGACATAGGACGACGCATGTCCAATGGATGGCTATGGGAGTGAAGCAGATTCAGGGGACAAGCACGGGGAAGACGTGTTCTACCTAGGTGGTGACGAAGAAGACGGGGAGTGTGTCCGATAGAAACCGTTAGAGATACACAAGTGTATCTGTTAGAAAGTTCTTTGGAATAGGTGTTATTGTTTTACTTGCCTCGGCACCTGTTGGGCCCTGCTACAGTGGGGCCCGGCAGGTGCCCACGCAATTAAAAGTATAACATCCCAACCCCGCAATGCAACTAGGGAGTTTTCTTGAAGTTCAGGGGGAGGGGGGGGCGGTTAGAGGGCAAAATCAACCATTCACGTCATTTTCGCTCATGACATTGGCGAGGCAAATGTCAAACACGAGCGACGACGCCCTCAAAGTCGGCGAGGTCCGACTTTGTGGGCATAGTCGTCTTGCCCTGTGCACTCGGTGTTGAGTGTGTAATGTGGGCCCAACTAGCCAAAAAACGAACACTTCGCCAACTGAAAGCAGAAGCCTCAAAAATACAAATCAACAAAAGACGACACAAATGGGTCTGGTAAGAGTAAACAAGCAGAACACAAATAGTGTAGCAGCACAAAATTGGAAACATTTTAGAAGAGTATACAATACACTTATTTGTTGTAAATCATTTAGAATTATTGTTACTCAAAAGGTATTTGAAGGATATGAGAACTTGAAGAAAGTTCAATGAAACTTCTAGGGTTCTATCTGTGTATTCAAGATTTACACAAAACTTCCACGAAGCATTCCTGTTAATGGTGGCTCATTTCCTGGAAACATACTCTTCACATGTTCCAATTCAGTACACTAGTTCATCAGTGTGTACTTTTGGGGTGATTGACCATAAATGGAAGGTATGGCCCTTCTGGGATCCTTCCCGCTATTGCATAGTCATGTCACGAGACACCCTCTTCTTTAAGGACCTCTTTCCCCGCGATCTCATTTGCTCTGGCACGTTGATGTTCCTCCCGTCGTGTGGGGGAGTGATGGGTCCGTCCTCCGTTGAGCCACGTCCGGGCGTCCCATCGTCTTTGCCCGATGACCCCTCAGGGCCGGCTGCCCCGTCCATGTCGGCCAACCCCTCCAGGCCCGGTGCCCCGTCGGTGTCCGCCAGCCCCTCCGGGCCGGCTGCCCCGTCCATGTCAACCAGTCCTGCGTCGGCTTCCCCGCCCGTGTCCACCAGCCCCTCTGGGCCGGCTGGCCCGTCTGTGTTTGCCAACTCTTCCGGGCTGGCTGCCCCGTCCATGTCCGCCAGGTTCTCTGCGTCGAATTCCCTACCCGTGTCAGCCAACCCCTTTGGGCTGACTTTATCGCACGTGTCTATTAGCCCCTCGGGGCCGGCTACCTTGTCCGTGTCCGTTAGCTCCTCAAGGCCAGCTTCCTCGTCCGTGTCCGCCAGCCCCTCAGAGCCAGCTGCCCCGCCCGTGTGAGCCAGCCCATCTGGCCGGTCCGAGTGTGCCACCTCCACCGGGCCTGCTGCCCCGTCTGAGTCTACCACCTCCACCTCGAAAGTTGCCCCGTCAGTGTCTGCCAGCCCCTCAGGGCCGGATGCCTTCTCCATGTCAGCGAGCCCCTTTGGTCCGTCCGAGTCTGCCACCTCCACTGGGCCAGCTGTCCCCTCCGGGTCTGCCACCTCCACTCGGTCGGCTGCCCCGTTAGTGTCAGCGCGCTACAGACGTGGTCCGGGAGGGAGCCTCCGACTCCGGCCGACATTGAGCACTCACGCTGCCTCCTCGCGCCCTCTGCTACTAGGACCCCCTATCACCCCACGAGGCTCCATGCCTCGTGGCAGACCCACTCCCACAGTCGTAAGTGGGGACCCTGGCACCAAGGCTCTTGGCCTCCCACTCTATCAGTCATTATGACATACATCGGGGGTCAGATTTGCGCTATGCCTTGCTGCATCAGGAGCACCGACGCGCTGTTGTGGCCACACTCACGCACTTGCCACCTGGGACATGAGACGCACTCGCCCTCACTGTCCATCCCACAGAGCGGCCAGTGGACCCATCCACCCTATGTGAGGCCCGGGCATCGCCTGAGGCCCCACACTGGGAGGCTACATGCACCGAGGAACTTGCCGCGATTTCGGCAACATCAGGTTTACGAGCTTGTCCACCTTCCCCCCGGCTGAAAGGCCATCGACGCCTAGTGGGTCCTCTGGCAAAAGTGGAAGCCAGACAGGTCAGTAGACAAGTACAAGGCCTGTTTTATGGCCAAGGGGTTTGCTCAGGTCCCCGGGGTCGATTATGACCAGATCTTTGCTCCGGTCAGTCGTTTATTGACTAGCCGAGCGTTGTTCAGCCTGATTGTCCAGCACGTGTGGGAGTTTTATGAAATGGATGTGAGCAACGCCTTTCTCTATGGCTCCTTGGAGGACGAGGAGCTCTACATGGTGTCATTCCTGAGTCATGTGGCCTGAGGCTCCGGTCTAGAAAACAGTGCCGACACAATGGCAACTGCCGACCGTCCAAGGGAATTTCACCCGAGGATCACGATCATCCCCAAGGAATTAGCTATGCCTTTGGTGAGACCTAGTTACCCAGGTGCTTTCGCTCAAGGTCTTAGGGGCTCCCGCCCTCTAAGCCTTCTTCTTCCTTGGTGTGAGAGCCCAACAGATTAAGTCAGCACTCTCACACAGCAAGATTACAACCACCTTAGCAGTCAATATCAAGCTCAGTATCAAGCGCACAACTCAAACAAGAGACATCAAGTGAAGGAGTAGTTGAGACAATGGCAAGTACAAGGCATATATAGCTGAGGAGTGCCTTTGGCAGCCAAAGCGCATGCACCTTGGCTAAGCCGAAGTGCGAGCGCTTCGGCCGATGTCACTCCTTAAGGTAAGGAGGTCATCCCCTCAATCAGGGAAGCCATCTTCTGATCCAAGGCACATCTTGCATCTTCCAATCGGACTGTTGGATCAGCCCGAAATTTGGACAGCTGACGTTTTGACACTTGCTCTTTCCATCGGTACAATCAGATTGACAATCTGAATAGCCATCATCAGAAACCCAAGGGACTTGTCCATGAATAAGGACAGTGCATGCCTAGTCTATTGGACCGGACCCAGGGGACTTGCTCCACATGAGCAGTGCATGCCTGGTCCGTCCAATACTTGCCAATTCTGGAGACTAGTGGTCAAGTGGCATTCAAATGATAACGATATCTCCCTTGCACCTCTGGCCACTTGTCCTGTCTTCAGTCTTCGTCACTTGCGCTCTTCATGCCGATATCTTGTCTTCCTACGAGGTGGAGTTCTCGGTCAAGGGGTTTTGTCAGCATGTCTGCCCGGTTGAGCTTGGACGCAACATGCTCCAGCTCCACTACTCCCGTAGCGACCAGGTCGCAAAAGAAGCGGTACCAAACTTTGATGTGTTTATTCCTCCGCATCAAGGTGCCATTTTTGGACATGTCGATGGCAGACTTGTTGTCCACCTTGACCACAGTTGCGGCCGATTGAGGTGCTCGTATCTCTTGGATCAGGCTACGAAGCCACATTGTCTCCTTGTACACTTCCGCTAGAGCGATGTACTCTGCTTCGACTGAGGAGAGGGAAACGCAGCCTTGCTTGCGGCTTGCCCATGACACGGCTCCTCCGTTAAGCATGCACACGTAGCCTGATGTGGACCTGCTGTCGCCGACATTCCCTGCCCAATCTACATCGGTGTACACCATGAGCCGCAAGGATTCCAACTGTGGCACCTTACCATACTGGATGCCGAGGTGCCGCGTGCCCTTCAGTTAGCAGAAGATCCACTTCACTGCTTGCCAGTGTTGTGTCCCAGGGTTGGCCACATACCTGCTCACCTTCCCCACAGTGTGTCAGATGTCGAGACGAGTCGCGACCATCGCGTAGACTGCCCACGGCAGACTGATATGGCACGCTTGCCATGTCGACCTGCTTTGCTTTGTTGGTAGGGGCTGCAGCTGAGGTTATGATGCAATCTCCTGCCATGGGGTTGCTGACGGGTTTGCAGTCCTCCATGAGAATGAGAATGTGGTCAATGTTTTTGGTCTGGCTGAGCCTGATGGTGCCGGATGAGCAATCCCGCATGACAATGATGCCTAGGTAGTACTCAAGAGGTCCCAGGTCTTTCATTTGGAACCGGCTGCTCAGCTGCATCTTGATATTCTTTAGCGGCTTTGTCGATGATGCGCAGATGATGAGGTCAACAACGTAAAGAGCCACCAAGACGAGGCCATCCTCATCCTCTCGTACTTACATACTGAAATCGTTCTCGCAGTGACCATACCCTGACCCCTCCATGAAGGCGTCCATCTCCTGGTACCAGCATCTCGGGACGTGTTTCACTCCATACAATGACGTGACGAGCTTGCAAACTTTTCCGAGTGGTGCATCCCACCCCCCAGGCACCTCCATCAGGACCTCTTTGTCAAGCTTTCCGTAGAGGAAGGCAGTCTTGACATCCATCTGGTGAACCTCCAAGTTCTTGGCCACTGCCGTCGCGAGGAGAGACCGGATCGTTGCAAAGGTGACAACGGGCGCATGCGTCTCGTCGTACTCGCTCCTCGGCCGCTGCACAAAACCCTTGGCCACCAGCCGCACCTTGTGGTGGTCGATGGTCCCATCCTTCTTTAGCTTCTTGACCATGACCCACTTGCACCCTACAACGTGGGCGTCAGCGGGCCGGTCCACCAGCTTCCATGTCTTGTTCTCCTAGTGCGAGGCCAACTCGCTTTCGATGGCGGCCTTCCACTTGGCCCCATCTGATAGAGCAAGTACTTCTGCCACTGTGGACGGCTCTCCCTGAGCCACGAAGGCGTACCTCAGACCAGTCCACTCACCGGTTGTAGCATCGTACTGTCGTGGCGGGACAGATAAGCGCGAGTTGCGCCTTACTGCCAGCTGTTGCGACGGCTGCTACTGTTCTTGCTGCTCCGGTTCTCTCACCATAGACTCTCCCTTGGTGGAAGATTCCTCATCATCATCAGAGGATGAATCTGAATCAACGTCAGAGTCCTCTGTTGCGGCTCTCCCTCATTCTACCACTCCTTTTGCCTCTGTAGCCTTGTTGATGCTCCACCCCTGTGGTGCCTCATCACCTTTCTCCAGTAAAACCAGCCATTCACTCGGCTTGGGCACCAGCTCGTCCTTGAACTGCTGCTCTGCTCCTACTACAGCCTCGTTGAAGTCCACATCCTTAGTACGAATCACTTTGTTGCCTTGTAGGTCCCAGAGCATGTAAGAGGATTGGGTACTATCGTACCCCAAGAGCAGACATCTCTTGGCCTGCGAATCCAACTTACTAGCACCCTCCCTTGTCAGCTTCTTGGCATAGGCCTGGCAGCCAAACACTCGCAGATGTGAGACATCTGGCTTTTTGCCCGACCATGCCTCTTGTGGGGTCATCGGCGGCAGCTTCTTTTTCCCCTTTCCTCGAAGGGCTGATGCAGGTGTGAGGTTGATGATATAGGCCGCTGTCCTAGTAGCCTCGGCCTAGAACCTTCTTGGCAGCTTTGCTTCATACAACATTCTTCTTACCATCCCGAGGATGGTTTGGTTGAGCCGTTCAGCGACACCATTGCTCTCGGGCAACTCAGGTACCATACTCTCTTGCCATATCCCCTACTCCGCTAGCCAGCCCTCATACGCCTTGTATTCCCCACCGTTATCACAAAAAAGGGCCTTGACTCTCTTGCCGGTCTGCCGCTCAGCCATTGCGACAAAATGCTACAGATGCCCCTTTACCTCACTCTTCTGCTTCATGAAGGACGTCCAGATCTTCCTGGTTTTGTCATCTATGAAGTTGAGGAAACACCTGCAGCCTCCGACTGAGGCTGTCCGCATCGGCCCGCACACGTCGGTATGGACCAACTCAAGAGGTTCACTCGCCAGATTTCCGTGCTTGTTCCCCTTGCACCCTTTCCTCTTAGCCTTGCCCATGAGGCAGGCCTCACATACGTTCTTCCCCTTCCCCGCACCCTCTCCCTTCCCCAAGGCCAAGCCTCGCACCAGCTTGTGCTTGCCCATTGTCTCCAACGTGGAGTGGGCAGCGTGGGCCAAGCGCCTGTGCCAAAGGTCTTGGCCACAGTTTGCTTCCGATGTTGTGGCAGTCCAAGCGACTGCTTTGGGTTGGGTGGGTGCCGCAGCTTCCACTGCTTTTGTTAAATCTGCTGCTGTTGACGGGCGGCTGCTTTCTGCCTCTACCACCTGACTACCCCCGACAGTCATGTCTACCCCAGCTTTGGCAGCACCCTCCACCTTGGTTTGGAGGATGTAGAGGCCGTCCACACGTGGAACATCCGCCACCACACTCATTACAATGTACTGTATTTTCACTGCCGACGTGGGAAGGTTGACGGCCCTATTCTTGTCGAAGACGACCGTCATGTCTCGGTCAGTAATCTTGTTGGCAGAGAGTAGGTTGGCAGCTAAGTTGGGCTGATAGACTGCCTCGGTGAGCTTGAGCTCCTCCTCTTGGCCGTTCACGTGGATGGTGACCAGCTTGTCACCCACCCCTTCAACTGGTTCCACCCTCCTGTTAGCACAAAAAAAGTTGAGGTGGAAAGGGCCCATGGAGATGAACCCCCGTTTGTCATTGGTGGAATAGTGATTTGTGCCAGAGTCAAGTGCATTGCCAGCGCCAGTTATGCCTTGTGCCATTAGTGCGGTGGGCTACTTCCCACCCTTGTCTCCTTGTCACCCTTCTCTCCCTCTCCCTTGATCCCTTCCTTCTTTGGAGTACGGAACTCGCATGCCCTGTGCCCTGCCTTGCCACAGTTGTGGCAGTTGCCAAGCCGTCGCTTGCCCTTCCCCTTGCCGCCTGCCCCCTGCTGCTGCCCTGAGTTGCTAGTGCCGCTGCTTCCTGCTGAACCCTTAGCATAGGCTGCGACGTTGGCCTTGCTATGGCTACACCGCATAGCCTCATTGCGGATGTACTCTGAGATGTTGGAGTACTTCACGTGGTCCTCTGGCCAGCCACCAATCACAGTGATCATGGGGCCCAAGCTTGGAGGAAGAGCCATGAGCAAAATCATCCCCTACATGTGGGCTTCAAGGCTCCAGCCCATGTTGCTGGCTTCCTGAAGGAGAGTCTCAAAACTGCTGCAAGAATTTTAGGACTTCCTCATCCTCAGTCAGCTGTATCCTAAGCAACTTTTAAAGGATGAACAAACGGTTGGCGAGGGAGTCACTCTGGTAGATCTTGCATAGTTTCTTATATGCCTCAGCTGCGTTTGTGAGGCCGAAGACATGAGAGAGCAAATGTTGCTGCAGTGCTGAGACCAGAATGGCCATGCATTTCTTGTTGGCCCGCTTCCACACTGCCAGCTCCTCTGGTTGGGATGAAAGTGGTTGGGCAGCCTCCCCTGTGAAGCAGGGGAGGAGATCACGGTCATCGACTATGATATCAAACTGCCACTTCCAGAGCAAGAACCCTGTCCCATCAAATATAGTGATGGGCGCATGAATGCCAATCCCTGCCTCTACTATGGACGCCACGGCTCCAGTGGTGGCCACGGGTGTGTGGGTCCACAAGCCTTCCTCAATGACGCTCTTGCCTTTCTCCTCAACGGTAGGTGGAGCCATGGTACCTGCGGTTGAGGCAGATCTGCTTCCGTTGAGGCTGCTCTGCTACACTTGCTGTTAATGCTGATGTCAGGTTGATGGAGCCGATGTCAGGCTGATAAGAGGTCTTGGACAAGGGGCCGAAGAGGAGCACCTATAGGTGAGATAGAGCGTCTGCGCTCCTCACGTTTGCTGAAGTAACTGAGCAACCTGTATGCTTTTTGCAACTATGTCTCACACTAGGCGTGGGCCCATAACCTTTTTGTCATTCCGAAGTCACGTGGCCTGAGGCTCCGGTCTAGAAAACAACGCCAACACAATGGCAACTGCCGACCATCCAAGGGAATTTCACTTAAGGATCACGATCACCCCCAAGGAATTAACTATCCCTGTGGTGAGACCTAGTTACCCAGGTGCTTTCGTTCAAGGTCTTAGGGGCTCCCGCCCTCTAAGCCTTCTTCTTCCTTGGTGTGAGAGCCCAACAGATTAAGTCATAATTCTCACACCAGCAAGATTACAACCACCTTAACAGTTCATATCAAGCTCAGTCTCAAGCGCACAACTCAAACAAGAGACATCAAGTGAAGGAGTAGTTGAGACAATAGCAAGTACAAGGCATAAATAGCTGAGGAGTGCCTTTGGCAGCCCAAGCGCGTGCGCCTTGGCCGATGTCACTCCTTAAATTAAGGAGGTCATCCCCTCAATCAGGGAAGCCATCTCCTAATCCAAGGCACATCTTGCATCTTCCAATCAGACCGTTGGATCAGCCCGAAACTAGGATAGCTGACGTTTTGACACCAGCTCTTTCCATCGGTACGGTCGGATTGACAATCTGAATAGCCATCATCAGAAACCCAGGGGACTAATCCTTGAACAAGAACAGTGCATGCCTGGTCTGCTGGACCCGACCCAGGGGACTTGCTCCACATGAGCAGTGCATGCCTGGTCCGTCCACTGCTTGCCAATTCTGGAGACTAGTGGCCAAGGGGCATTCAAATGACAAACACATGGTGCAGCCTCCAGGCTCCGATGATGGCTTTGGCAAGGTCTAGAAACTACGAAAGACCCTTTATGGCCTAAAGTAGTCATCGCGCTGCAGATACCAGGAGATCTGTCGCACGCTTCTGAGAAGTGCCCTCCTCTACAGCGCTGTTGACCTCGCACTGTTTATCAATCCGCAAGGCCAGCCCTTCGTCGCTGTCCTTGTCTATGTCGACAACGTACTCATCGTGTGTCCTCAGGCAGCTGCCATCTAGCGGGTCAAGGATCTGCTGCATGTTGCCTACCACATGAAGGACCTCGGGTCAGCACGAGTCTTTCTGGGTATGGAGCTTAAGCATGATCGCTCCATGGGCATCCTGCATGTCCATCAGGCCGCCTACGTCCAGACCCTGTCTGGGCGCTTCCCTGGTTGCAAGTGGTTACGAGTGGTTGCGAGTTGTTGCGAGTGATTACGAGTTGTTGCAAATGGTTGCGAGTGGTTGCAAGTGGGTTCAAGTAATTACGAGTGGTTGTGAGTGGTTGTAAGTGGTTGTGAGTTGTTGCGACTGGTTTTGAGTGGTTAGGATTTGTTACGAGTGGTTACGGGTGGTTGCGAGTGGTTGAGAGCGGTTGCGAGTGGTTGCGAGTGGTTACGAGTGGTTGCGAGTGGTTGCAAGTGGTTGGGAGTGGTTGCGAGTGGTTGCAAGTGATTGCTTGTGGTTGCAAGTGGTTGTGAGTCGTTGTGAGTGCTTGCGAGTGGTTGCGAGTTGTTGCAACGCAAAGGTTATGCACAAATTTTATGCACAAAGTTTATGTAAAATGATTGTACACAAAGATCACGCACAAATGTAATTTAAAAAGGTATGCTCAAAGTACTTGCACAAAGTTTATGCACGAAGTTTATGCACACATTGTATAGACCAAGTTCATGCACAAATCTCATGTGCGAAGTTTATGCACACAGTTTATGCACAAAGTTTATGCACAAAGTTTATGTACAAAGTTTATGCACCAAGTTTATGCACAAAATATATGCACGCAGCTTATGCACACATTTCATGCACAAGGTTTATATACAAAGTTCATGCACAAAGCTTATGCACGAAGTCTATGCACAACGTTTATGCACAACTTTCATGCACAACTCTTATGCACATAGTTTATGAACAAAGTTTATGCACACAGCTTATGCACAAAGTTTACGAACAAAGCTTATGCACAAAGTTTATGCACAAGTTTGTGCACAAAGCTTATGCACAACGTTTATGCACAAAGGTTCTGCACAAAGTTTATGCACAAAATTTTACACCAAGTTCACGCACAAAGTTTATGCACAAAGTTTATGTACAAAGTTTTTACACAAAGTTTATGCACAAAGTTTATGCACAATGTTTATGCACAATGTTTATGCACAGAGTTTGTGCACAAAGTTTATTCACAGAGTTTTCACACAAAGTTCACGCACTAAGCTTATGGACAAAGTTTATGCACAAATTTTATGCACAAAGTTCATGCACAAACTTGATGCACAACGTTTATCCACAAAGTTTATGCACAGAGTTTGTGTACAAACGTTATGCACAAAACATACGCACAAAGTTTATGCACAAAGGTTATGTACAATTTTTTTGCACAACATTTATGCACAAAGTTTATGCACAACTTTTGTACACAAAGTTTGTGCACAAAGATTATGCACAACATTTATGCACAAAGTTTATGCACAACGTTTATGCACAATGTTTATGCACAATGTTTGTACACAAAGTTCACGCACAGAATTTCAGCACAAAGTTTATGCAAAACGTTTATTCACAAACTGTATGCACAAAGTTTATGCACAACGATTGTACACAATGTTTGTGCACAAAGTTTGTATACAAAGCTTTTGCAAAACGATTATGCACAAGGTTAATGCACAAATTTAGCGCACAAAGTTTGTGCACGAAGTTATTGCACAAAGTTTATGTACAATGTTTATGCCGAACGTTTATGCACAAAGTTTATGCCCATAGTTTATGGACAAAGTTTATGAAAAACATTATGCACAAAGTTCACGCAGAACATTTATGCGCTAAGATTATGCACAAGAGTTATGCACAAAGTTTATGTAAAAAACTCATGCACACAGTTCATGACAAACTTTATACACAAAGATAATGCACAAAGTATGTGCATAAATTTTATGCACAAAATTTATGCACAAAGTTCATGCACAACATTTGTGCACAAAGTTAATGCAAAACGGCTATGCAGAAAATTTATGCACAAAGTTTATGCACAAAGTTCATGCAAAACGTTTGTACACAAAGCTTATGCAAAAAGTTGATGCACTAAGTTTATGCACTAAGTCAGTGCACACATTTTATGCACAAAGTGTATGCACAACGTTTATGTACAACGTTTGTGCACAACGTTTATGCACAAAGTTTGTGCACAACGTTTATGCACCAGGTTCATACAAAAAATAAATACAATAATGCACAAAGTTTATGCACAGTGCTTATGCACAAAGATTATGCACAAAGTTTGTATACAAATTTTATGCACAACTTTAGTGCACAAAGTTTTTGCACAAAGTATACGTAGAAAGTTTATGCAGGAAGTTCACGCACGAAGTCTAGACAAAAATTTTATGCACAAAGTTTATGCACAACGTTTATGTGCAGAGTGTATGAATTATGTGTATGCATGAAGTGTATGAAGAACGTTTGTGCACAATGTTCATGCACAAAGTTCACGCAGAATGTTTATGCAAAACGTTTATGCACAAAGTTAATGCATAAAGATTATGCACAAACTTTATGCACAACTTTTATGCACAAAGTTTATACACACAGTTTATGCACAAACTTTATGCACAAACTTAATGCACAAACTTTATGCACAAAGCTCATGCACAAAGTTTATGCACGAAGTTTATGCACAAAGATTATGCGCAAAGTTTATGGACAAAGTTTATGCACAACATTTATGCACAAACTTTGTACACAAAGTTCATGCACAAAGTTTGTGTACAAAGTTCACACACAAAGTTTATGCACAACGTTTATGCACAATGTTTATGCACAAACTTCACGCACAAAGTGTATGAGCAAAGTTTTTGCACAAAGTTTATGCACAATGTTTATGCACAAAGTTTATGCACAACGTTTATGCACAACGTTTGAACACAAAATTTATGCACACATTTTTCACAAAAAAAATCATGTACAAATATAATGCACAGCATTTATGCAGAAGGTTTATGTACAAAGCTCACGCACAAAGTTTAGACACAAAGTTGGTGCACAAATATTGTGCAAAGTTTATGTACAACGTTTGTGCACAAATTTTATGCACAATGTTTATGCACAAAGTCTATGCACAAACTTTATGCACAAAGACTATGCACAAAGTTCATCCACAAAGTTTATGCACGAAGATTGAATACAAATATGATGCACGAAGTTCATACACAAACTCTATGCACAAAGTTCATGCACATCGTTTATGCACAACATTTGTGCACAAAGTTCATGCAAAAGTTTTATGCTCAAAAGTTTATGCACAAGGTTTATGAACAAAGTTCATGCACAATGTTTATGCACAATATTTGTACACAAAGTTAATGCAAAAGGTTTATGCTCAAAGGTTATGCACAAAGTTAATGCACAACGTTTATGCACAAAGCTTATGCACAAAGTTTGTAGACAAAGTTTATGCACAAATTTATGCACAAGGTTTATGCACAATGTTTATTCACAAAGCTTATGCAGAAAGCTTATGCACACAGTTTGTACACAAAGTTTATGCACAAATTTATGCACAAGGTTTATGCACAATGTTTATGCACAGCGTTTATGCACAAAGTTTGTACACAAAGTCTACGCACAAAGTTTATGCACAACGTTTATGCACAAATATTATGCACAAAGTTTAAACACAAATCTGGTACAAAAAGTTCATGCAGACATTTCATGCACAAAGGTTTTGCACATTTTTGTTTTACAAAGTATATGCACAAGATTAATGCACAGCGTTTATGCACAAAGTTTATGCACAAAGTTTGTACACAAAGTTCATGCACAAAGTTTATGCACACAGTTTATGCACAAAGTTTATGCACAACGTTTGTGCACAAAGTTCACGTACAAAATTTATGCACAACGTTTATGCACAATGTGTGTGCACAAACTTCACGCCCAAAGTTTATGAGCAAACTTTATGCACAACGTTTATGTACAATGTTTTTGCACAAAGTTTATGCACAACGTTTGTACAAAGAGTTTATGCACAACATTTCTTCACAAAGTTTATGCACAATGTTTATGCACAAAATGTATGGAGAAGGTTTATGCACAAAGTTCACGCACAAAGTTTATGCACAACGTTTATGCACAAAGTTTGTGCACAAACTTTATGCACAATGTTTATGCACAAAGTCTATGCACAAAGTTTATGTACAAAGTTTATGCACAAATTTCATGCAAAACATTTATGCACAAAGGTTAGAGTAAAGTTTTATGCACAAAGTTTATGCACAAAGTTTTTGCACAAGGTTTATGCACAAAGTTTATGCACAAAGTTTGTACACAAAATGTATCCACAAAGTTTATGCACAAATTTTGTGCACAATGTCTATGCACAAAGTTTATGCACAAAGTTTGTACACAAAGTTTGTACACCAAGTTTATGCACAAAGTTTGTACACAAAGTTTATGCACAAAGTTTGTACACAAAGTTTATGCACAATGTTTATGCACAACGTTTATGTAGCGGGCTGAGTCTCCAGCTCCTGCTCTGAAGTCGTCGTCGGAGTTCGCAGAATGGCGTTCTCAGTCCGCGTCAGGGGTTTACCCCCTTCGCAAGACTGAGGGGCAATCGTCATCAACGACCCAGAGCAGGGAGACTCGAATATTTCGCGTCTCCGGAGGCCCATTTCCGTTTTTAACCAAACCCCTGGTTTTGGGACCCAAACCAGGGGTTTTTACCTCAAACTCGTGTGTTCGCACGAGTTTTTTTGTTTGTTTTATGTCGAAGTTCATCGTAAACAAACTTCGATTCATATTTTGTCGTTCTGGCGCAAAATCGTCGCGTGCGAGGCACGCTGGCGATTTCGCGCCAGCGAATTTGACCTCACCCTCGCTCCCCCTATCCCTCGTCCTCTCTTGCTCGTTTGCAAGGAGGGCGAGGGGGGCGAGGGCACGAGGCCACAAGGCCCCGCCCTCGAGGCCCTCGTGGCCTCTCAGCCGCCGATCGGGCTGAGGCCGCGATCGGCGGCTGGTGGCTGTCCGGGCGGTGGCTGGCCGGTCACTTGGCAGGCCGCCGGCCGTCCAGCCGGCCGGCAGCGAGCTGGCCGGCGGCCAGCGAAGTGCTGGCCGCCGGCCAGCCCTCGCTGACGCGAGGAGTGGTGCGCAACCACCCCTCGCTTCAGCAAGGAGGGAGGGCCGAACCGGCCCTCCCGCTACATTCCTCCCCACTTATTATGAACCGTCCCGGTTCATGAACAACAAGTAGGATTGTCAGTCAGTGAGTCATCAACATTGTGAAAGAAAATTAATAATTTCAATCACCAGCTAAACATGAACACGTGCATGGTACTTAGACCTAAGCTGCAGCTTGTAGGTCAGCACGGCTAGCGGCCTCCCCCCTTTAGGCTGGAGCGTCCGCGCGACAACCATGTTGGGCGTCCCCAACCTCCTATGGTCGCTGTCCATGAATGCTGCTCTGTGGGAATGTTGTTCACTTTGCCCGCGTTCAGGTGGTACCTCCTGCCACGCGTCAATCTGTGCGAGCTGCAAGCTCGCTCCAGTACTCGTTGACCACCCCTGTGGGCAACCGAGATTCGGGCTCCCATGAATTATGTTCAGGTCCACAACCGGCCCAATGAACGAGGTACTCCCTGACAACGCGCGACCGAAGAGTACGCTCTCGCTGCTGGAGTAGGCGAAGGACCTCGTATTGGCCGTCGGCAGCCAGGACTGCAGGCGGTGGCTGAACGGTTCCTTCTGCCGTGTACGGAGCCAGCAGGCTCATATGAAACACGTCATGTATCTTCAAACTCGGCGGAAGTAGCAATTGGTATGCCACTGGCCCGATGCGTGCCACAATGGGAAACGGCCCAATCCACTTCGGTAGAAGTTTTCTTGCCCCTGGCGACTTCAACCGAAGGTTTTTAGTGTTGAGCAGCACTTTTTCACCGATGTCAAACGACACCTCCCGGCGACCTTTGTCGACATATGCCTTTTGTCGCTGCCGAGCTGCTTGAAGGTGACCCTTTGCCTCCTGTAACAAGGAGTCGATGCGCTCGGCAAAGGCTTGAGCGGAAGGAACCTGCCCTCTTGTACTCCCACTCTTCACCAATGAAGAGGGTACCACTGGATGCCGACCACTGTTCAACACAAACGGTGTGGACTGTGTGGACTCGTTCACCAAGTTGTTCACCGCAAACTCTGCCGGTACTAGGAATCTGTCCCAATCATGCATGGCAGGGTCCATGTACACGCAGAGCATCTGCTCCAGAGTGCGATTCATGCGCTCTGTTTGTCTGTCAGTTTGAGGGTGAAATGCTGTCGACATTTGCGACTCACTGCCGAAGTACTCGTGCATCTTTTGCCAGAACTTACTAGCAAATTTTTGATCTTGATCGGAGATAATGCGCAACGGCAAGCCGTGGTACTTTATGACACCCTCAAAGAAGAGACGAGCGGTCTCCTCTGCGTTCACGTCAGTGGTTGTAGGAATGAAGTGTGTCATCTTCGTCAAAAGATCCACAACCACTAGTATTGCATCATGGCCACGGGCCGTGTCCGGAAGACCAGTAATGAAGTCCATGCTGACGCACTCCCATGGAGTCCCAAGAATGGGAAGCTGCTGGAGGAGTCCCGCAGGCTTCTTGTTACTAGCCTTATTCCGATGACATGGGTCGCATGTCATGCAATACTTACGGACATCGACACTCCACTCTGGCCACCAATAGTGGTCAGAGAGTGTCTGTCCGGTCTTTCGGGGTCCCACGTGACCTGCGACCGGCGGGTCGTGGAACTGGGAGATAACCTTTGCTCGAAGGTCTCCCGAGTTTGGCACAACAACTTGTTCTCCGAGCCAGAAGATTCCTGCGGCCTCCACCAAGCCGTACTTGTCCAGATTTTGAAAGTCTTGAAACCAAGAATCCACACAGTATCCCATCCGGATCCTGTTTACAAAACCGTTGTAATGGATAATCTCTCGTGGTGGTTGCCGCAGAGGTGCAGGGGGATCTGGTGGTTGTACGGATGTTGTTGCAATGGCCATAAAACACCCACTGCCCTCGGTGGTTGCTTTAAATTCCACAGGCTGTCGGCTTAGTGGATCAGCCACATTGATGCGTCCTGGCCGATATTCCCATGTGAACGAGAATCGACTCAGGTATTCGCTCCAACGCGCCTGTCGTCTTGACAGGTTCGGTTGCGTTTGGAAAAACACCAATGGATTATGGTCGGTCACGACTGTCACACCCCCTTCAACACCCTCGAGGTAGCAACGCCACATCTTGAAAGCGTATACTACCGCAAGGAGCTCTTGATCCCCAGTCGTGTACCGCGTTTCCGCGGGTATGAGCTTCCGTCTCTCATACGCAACTGGGTGACCGTTCTGCATGAGGACGGCTCCAAGTCCAACTACCGATGCATCACATCGAACCTCCCATGGTTGCAATGGATCTGGAAGAGCTAGGACGGGCGCCGTGGAGAGAAGCTCTTTGACTTTGAGAAATGCGTTCTCGCAATCAGATGTCCATTCCCAACGCATGTCTTTTTGCGTGAGCCTGGTTAGCGGTGCTACCAGGGTCGAATACCCTTGCATAAACTGTCGAAAGTAGTTTGCAAGGCCGAGGAAAGACCGAATCTGCCCAACATTTTCGAGGCGTGGCCAGTCCAAAACGGCTTGGACTTTTTGTGGGTCGACGCGGATGCCGTCCTTGCCGACGATGTGTCCGAGGTACTCAAGCTCATCTTGTGCAAACTTGCACTTGCTCACTTTCACATAGAACTTCTGTTCCCAAAGGATTGCGAGAACTTCGCGCAGATGTTCTATGTGCTCTTCCATTGATTTGGAGAAAACCAAGATGTCATCCAGGTAAACCAAGACAAACTGTCCGAGTTGCTTGGCGAACGTTCGGTTCATTTCTCCTTGGAAAGTTGCCGAGGTATTTGTAAGCCCGAAGCATAACACTCAAAACTGATAGTGTCCCATGTGCGTTCGAAACACGGTTTTGGGCACATCATCTTCCGTGATGCGGATTTGATGGTACCCTTGAGACAAATCCAAGGACGAAAATACTTTGCGCCTTGGAGTTGGTCAAAAAGGTCCTCAATCCGCAGTAAGGAGAATCGATTTTTCACCGTCCGCTTGTTCAATGCCCGGTAATCTACGCACATGCGTAAACCACCGTCCTTTTTGTTCACAAAAAGGATCAGCGCACCGTACGGCGAGCTACTTGGCTCGATCCATCCTTTTGCAAGGTACTCTTTGATTTGGCGTTCGGCCTCTTGCCTTTCTGCTGGACTAAGGCGATACATGGGTTTGAACGGAGGAGTCGCCTCCGGTTGCAGCGGAATCGTTTGGCCCATGTGTCTTTTTGGTGGAAGCCCAGCCGGTGGGTCTTGGAATACATCCGAGAACTCCGCCAATAGAGATCTGATCTCTTGTGGCGTGTCTTCCATCACGTCGTCCTCCACTTTCTGCAGCTGAGCCAAGAAGTATCGACAACCTTGTCGAATACGTCTCTTGACCTGCATTGCAGACAAGCTGGCGTGAACTTTGAGTCGGGTCGGTGATAATTCCGTACTCGGAATCAACGTAAAGCGGCGTTGTCCTTTTCGGAGGATCAAACGCTTTGATTCAAAGCACATTAGAGCCTTGTTGTCAGGGAGCCAGAGATCGCCTAGCACCACGTCAAACGGATCAAGAAGGTTGAGTACCTTCAATGTGATACTCTGTGTGTACCCTTGGATACAAATTTTTGCTTTACAAGTACCGATCACGGGTACCGTACGGTTGTCACCGACAACAACTGTGCCATTCGATGGCTCGTACTTCAGGCCAACCCGACGGGTAAAGCCAAGACTAACAAAAGAGTCGTCCCCTCCAGTGTCAGCAAGTACGTTCACGGGAGCACCAGCTAGGTGTCCTTTGAACTGCATCGTCATGCTGCCTCCACTCTTCCGAGTGAACAGACTCGACGACGGTAAGGCGAGCTTGTGATAAACACGGAATCTGTACGACGGGCGTCGCAACTCCCATGATTCACCCACTCGAGTCCACATCTTGTGGGCACGTGTGAATTCGGCCAGCACCTTCCAGTGTTTAAATTTCACTGGGTCAAAATCATCGACTAAAGGTACTGCGAATGTGATTGAACTCATCGCTTTGAGGGCAATTGCTTCAATCACTGTGTTACACAACTCTTGCACAGTGGTTGGTGTCGCCACCACTAAGCAGGTTCGGTCATGTATCTTGTCTGGTGATGCAAGATTTAGTGGGCAATGTCGGTCAGCAAGTGCAGAATGAGGTTCAATGAGAGGGGAGAAAACAACAGAGAAATTTGAACTCGTCAAAAACTCAAATTGTTTAACATCCTCGTCTGAAAACATGAACTCACACTCGTGATCCAGTTTTACCCCTGAGTGGTCCCCACTGACGTCACTCAGGGGTGGGGAAAACCCGCCCCACGGCCCTGTCCATTACCACGGCCGGGCCCATTGCCGTGACTGCGACCCTGTCCACGGCCTTGTCCGCGGCCTCCTCCTGCACCATCCCCACGAGGTGCTGCTGCTGCAGCTAGCGCTGCTGCCTCTTGTCCACCAGCAGCCTCAGGGCATTGAGCCCTAAAGTGGCCCGGCTGCATGCAGTTGTGGCAGAGCCCTTCGCGGAAGGCTGCGTTGCGACGCTCACGCGCCGCCTACAGCTCGTCATTCTCGCGGCTGCGCTTGTTGTTGGGACCCTTGTGTCCACCAGCCTTCTTGGCTGGAGGGTTTGTCGGCTGCTTGCCCTTGGCCCCGCCTCACTGTCTGACTGACCCACCAGCCCCTGCAGCGTCCACGCGCATGTCGCGACCCTGCTGTGCACGCGCGTTCGGCCGTGCATCAGAGTAGTGCTTCGGGTTCACCGAGAACACTTCGCTCATGTAGTCGCATAACGCCCTCCAGCTTGTCCAAGCTTGGCCAGTGGCTGTCGTGGTGGTCTTGTCCTTCAGCTTCTCGCTGGCGAGACCATCACGCAAGTACTCCAGCAGCATGCACTCCGGGTACTTGAACGTCTGAGTGCCATCGCCCTCCATGAAGCTTTTGGCTTCCTCCACGAGTGCGGTGAACTCGCTCAAGTAGGATTCGAGCGAGCTGTCCAGCTGCCTGAAGTCCTTGATCTTGTGGAAGGCACGCTACGCCTCCTCACGTTGGGTGCACTTCTTGCGCATAATCGCGCAGAAGGCCTCCCACGGCATGGGCTGCCACTGGAGGTGCGGCTGCTGCGCACCCCACTCCTTGACCACGTACTTGAAGAGTTTGTCTTCAAGCCGCATCGTGGCAAGGTCGCCCCACTAACTTAGTGGCGCCCTGTGGACACGTAGGATGTGCTCCATGCGGTTCAGCCAGTCGGTCAGCTTCACGCCCTTCCGGAAGATCTCCACACTGTGGAGGAAGGACGTGTTCATGACCGACCCCGAAGTCGTCAAGGTAGGCAAGTCGTCGCTGCCGCCGGCAGTGGCCTCCGCAGCTGCGGCACGCTGCACTTGCTGCTGCATCCGCACCTGGGTCACGCTCTGCAACGCCTTGTCGAGGTCGTTGCATCGGCGGCTTGCCTCATGGGCGGCGAGGCGCTGCAGCTGGCGATCACGGTCAAGGTCCGTGATGCTCTGCCCGACGTGGGCCAGCAGGTTGGCGAACGCGAACTTGAGCTCTGATGTTGTCAGAGCATCGGCGATAGCCTCCAGGGCCTCGCGTTGTCCGTGCACCCTTACCCACTGCAAGAGGGTACGGTTCGCGTACACGCCTCCAAGGAGCCCCACCTTTCGGAGGAGACTGTCGTCGGCGATGACGCTCGAGTGGGCGCTGCCTTGCCCCATTGCGGCCGCATCGTAGGAAGGAGGGTCCGCCCCCATTCCCCCGAGTGGTGCCGTATCTCCACCACCGGTGGTGATCTTGAGTCGTCCTGTGGCCTCGGCAGCAAACTCCGCGAGCCTACGATGGTCATCACGAATTGCCTTTGCGGCAACGTCGTCCGGCTAGTTCTCGCGGGAACTTCTCGTGTGGCTGCTTTCAACGCCCTTGCTGCTTTCGGCAGTCTCGCTGCTGTCGGCAGCTTGAGGCGATGCGGCGAGCGTGTTGCCCTTCTCGAGCAATCGGCTCGAGTTCGTCGCACGACGATGGCGATGGTCGCGATCCTCATCGCCTTCGCCATCGTCGACGTTGTGCTCTTTGTCGGGGTCCTCCTTCGGAAGATCCTCCTCCATCGCGTCGTCCGTCGCATGGGGGTCGCCCATGTGCGCGTTGACGTGCTCGTCGAGCACCTTTGCTGCCTCCGTACGCTTCTCGGTGTCGCCGAGGTTGGCGTCAGTTGCCTTAGGCGGTAGGGTTACCCTTGGCGGTACGGTTGCCTTTGGGTTGGCAACCGTGCTCGCGGCGGCGGCTCCCAAAACTTGGAGTCCGCCGAGAGCTCGTGGTGACGCCGTCACCACCTTGCCCTTGTTAGTCTTAGACGGTCCGGCACTTGCCATCCCGTCGCTCGTGCAACTAGCACGTGAAGGTTGTTGTGAGGATCACCCCACAACGAGGAGGTATCGCCTCCTAAGGCGTTGCTCTCACGATCGGTGAGGCAATTTCAATTTATATTTCTATTTTCCTAGGCTGCCACGCCGGCACAAGGTCGTGGGTTCAGAAGCTAGTCCTCCTAGGCCGTAACTCACGGCACTTGGTAGCAACTAGGATCTAGGAAAACAGAAAATCAAAATACAAGGAAGCAACAAGAATTGTGAGTACCGCTCACAAAACTAAGACAAAGAGCAAGAAGATAAGCAAGTACAAGGTCTAGAACAAAACACTACTTTTCTTCTTGTCTTGTTGTCTTCTTGTCTTCTTTGACCTCCTCTTGAGTCTTCTTTGCGCGTCTTGCGCCCCTTGGCGGCGTCCTCCTTGAGCCGGCGGCGTTAGGGGAGCCGCCAAAAGTCCCCAAGTTGTCTCCCTCCTTCTTTTTAGGGTGCTCTCAGGTTGTGAGAGTCCCTAATCTTGGGGAGGGATGCTGTCCCAATTTTTGGATGAAGGAGGTTCGAAGGAGCCTTGAAAATGAGGAGGATTTTGTGGTTTTAGAGGTGGGAACTCCCCAACCCACCCCACAAAAATCCTCCAAGCCCCCTGGAAGTGTGAAGAGGCTGGAAGGAAGTGGCTGCAACAAGTAGGATTTTTTTCCAGCTCTGCAACGCGCTTTACGGTGCTTCAATCCGTGAAGTATTGATGCCGTAGTCCCTTATGGTGTTTTTGCTGCTGCTTGCAGCTGCCGCCGGCGTTTTATCTATGTCGTAGCCGCCGTTTCCGTCGAACCCTTGGTCACGAGGGTTGTCTCGCTCTGAGAACCACTGTAACGGGCTGAGTCTCCAGCTTCTGCTCTGAAGTCGTTGTCGGAGTTCGCAGAATGGCGTTCTCAGTCTGCGTCAGGGGTTTACCCCCTTCGCAAGACTGAGGGGCAATCGTCATCAACGACCCAGAGCAGGGAGACTCGAATATTTCGAGTCTCCGGAGGCCCATTTCCGTTTTTAACCAAACCCCTGGTTTTGGGACCCAAACCGGGGGTTTTTACCTCGAACTCATGTGTTCGCACAAGTTATTTTGTTCGTTTTATGTCGAAGTTCGTCGTAAACGAACTTCGATTCATATTTTGTCGTTCTGGCGCGAAATCGTCGCGTGCGAGGCACACTGGCAATTTCACGCCAGCGAATTTCACCTCACCCTCGCTCCCCCTATCCCTCGTCCTCTCTTGCTCGTTTGCGAGGAGGGCGAGGGGGGGCGAGGGCACGAGGCCATGAGGCCTCGCCCTCGAGGCCCTCATGGCCTCTCAGCCGCCGATCGGGCTGAGGCCGCGATCGGCGGCTGGTGGCTGGCCGGCCGGTGGCCGGCCGGTCACTTGGCCGGCCGCCGGCCGTCCAGCCGGCCGGCAGCGAGATGGCCGGCAGCCAGCGAAGTGCTGGCCGCCGGCCAGCCCTCGCTGACGCGAGGGGTGGTGCGCAACCACCCCTCGCTTCAGCGAGGAGGGAGGGCCGAACCGGCCCTCCCGCTACAGTTTATGCACAAAGTTTATGCACAAGCTTTATGCACAAAGTTTATGCACAACGTTTATGCACAAAGCTTTAACATAAAGTTTATGCACAAAGTTTATGAAGAAAGTATTTGTACAAAGTTTGTGCACAAATTCTATGCACAATGTTTATGCAGAACGTTTATACACGCGGTTTATAGACAACGTTTGTACACAAAGTTTATGCACAAAGATTATACACAAGGTTTATGCACAAGATTTATGCACAATGTTTATGCACAATGTTTAAGCACAAAGTTCATGCACAAAGTTCATGCACAAAGTTTATGCACAAAGGTTGTACACAAAGTTTATGCACAAAGTATATCCATAAAGTTTATGCAAAAAGATTATGCACATGTTTTATGCAGAACATTTATGCACAAAGTTTATGCACAATGTTTGTAAGAAAAGTTTATGCACAAAACGTATGCACAAATTACATGCACAAAGTTTATGCACGGAGTTTATGCACAAAGTTAATGCACAAAGTTTCTGAACGATGTTTATGCACAGAGTTTATGTAAACATTAATGCACAATGTCTATTCACAAAGTTTATGCAAAACATTTATGCACAAAGTTTATGCAAAGTGTCTATGCCCAAATTTTCTGCACAATGTTTATGCACAACGTTTATGCACAAAGTGTATTCACAAATCTGGTACAAAATGTTCATGTACACAGTTGATGCACAAATGTTATGCACAATGTTTATGCACAAAGTTTATGCACAGGGTTTATGCACAAGGTTTATGCACAAAGTTTATGCACAAAGTTTTTACATATAGTTTAAGCACAAAGCTTATGCACACAGTTTATGCACAAAGTTTGTGCACAAACTTCACGCACAAAGTTTATGCACAATGTTTATTCACAATGTTCATGCACAAACTTAACGCACAAAGTTAATGAGCAAAGTTTATGCAAAAATTTTATGCACAACGTTTACGCACAACATTTGTACACAAAGTTCATGCACAATGTTTTTGCTCATCGTTTATGCACAAAAATTGTGCAGAACGTTTGTGCACGATGTTCACTCACAAAGTTTAGACAAAACGTTTATGCACAAAGTTTATGCACAATTTTTATGCACACCGTTTGTGCACAAATTTTATGCACAATGTTTATGCACGAATTCTATGTACAACGTCTATGCAAAAAGTTTATGAACAATATTTATGCACAATGTACACAACGTTTATGCACAGTATTTGTGCGCAATGTTTATGCAGGAGGTTTTTCCACAAGCATTAGCCACAAGGGTTATGCACAACATTTATGCACAAAGCATTAAGTGTTTTCACAAAGTTTATGAACAAAGGTTTTTCACAAAGTTTGTGCACAAAGTCTATGCACAACGTTTATGCAGAGAGTTTATGCACAAGGTTCATACACAAGGTTTGTACACAATGTTTATGCACAATGTTTATACACTAAGTTTATGCACAGAGTTTATGCACAAATTTTATGCACAAAGTTCATCCACAAAGTTTATGCACAAAGTTTATGCACAAAGCTTGTAGACAAGTTTTAGCACAAAGTTTATGCACAAAGATTATGCACAGTTTTTATGCACAGCGTTTATGCACAAAGCTTATGCACACCGTTTGTAAAAAACGGTTATGCACAAACCTTATGCTGAAATTTTATGCACAAAGCTTATGCACAAAGTTTATGCACAAACGTTGTGCACAAACCTTATGCACAAAGTTTATGCTTAAAGTTTATGCACATATTTCATGAACAACGTTTCTGCATAAAGTTTATGTAAATGTTTATGCACAAAGTCTATGCACAAAGTTTATGCACAAATGATATGCAAAAAGTCTATGCCCAAATTGTATGCACAAAGCTTATGCACAAATTTTATTCACAAAGTTTGTACAAAAGTTTATGCACAAAGTTGATGCACAGAGTTGATGCAGAAAGTTTATGCACAAAGTTTTTTCCCTAATGTTATGAACAAAGTTTATGCACATAGCTTATGGACAAGGGATATGCATAACGTTTATACACAAAACGTGTTCAAAATTATATGCACAAAGTTTGTGCACAATGTTTATGCACAAAGTTTATTCACAAAGTTTATGCACAATGTTAATGCTGAAAGTTTATGCAAAATGTTTATGCACAAAGTTTATGCAAACATTTTATGCACAAAGTTTGTACACAGATTTCATGCACAGATTTTATGCACAATGTTTGTGCAAAAACGTTTATGCACAAAGTTTCTGCACACAATGTTTGCACAAAGCTTATGCACAATGTTTATGAACAAAGTTCTTGCACAAAGTTTGTACACAAACTTTATGCTTAAAGTTGATGCACAAATGTTATGCACAAAAATTATGTACAACTTTTATGCACAAAGTTTGTGCACAAAGTTTATGCACAAAATGTATGCACAAAGATTATGCACACCGTTGTACACAAAGTTAATGCACAACGTTTATGCACAAATTTTATGCACAAAGTTAATTCACAAAAATTATGCACAATTTCTATGCACAAAGCTTGTACACAAAGTTTATGCACATAGTTTGTGAACAATGTTTCTGCACAAAGTTTATGCACAAAGTCTATGCACAATGTTTATGCTCAAAGTTTATCCACATGGTTTACACACATCGTTTGTACACAAAGCTTATGCACAATGTTTATACAAAACGTTTATGCACAAAGTTTATGCACAAATTTTATGCACAAAGGTTATGCAAAACGTTTATGCACAAAGTTTATGCACAAAGTATCTGCACAAAGTTTGTGCACAACGTTTATGCACAAACTTTATGCGCAAATGTAATGCACAAATCTTATGCAGAAAGGTTATGCACATAGTTTATGCGATACGTTTGTGCACAAATTTTATGAATAAAGTTAATGCACAAAGTGCATGCACAAAGTTTAGCAACAATGTTTATGCACAAAGTTTATGCACAACGTTCATGCACAAAGGTTATGCAAAATTTTAATTCAAAACGTCTGTGCCCAAAATTTATGCACAAAGTTTATGCACAAAGTTTATTCACGAAGTTTGTACACCAGGTTTATGCACAAAACGTGTGCACACAGTTCATGCACAAAGTTGAATCATAACGTTTATGCACAAATTTTAGTCACAAAGTCTATGCACACAGTTAATGCACAAGGGTTATGAACAATGTCTATGCACAAAGCTTGTAGACAAAGTTTACGCACAATGTTTATGCACAACGTTTATGCACAAGGTTTATGCACAAAGTTTATCCACAAAGTTTATGCACAGAGTTAATGCAAAAAGTTTATGCACAAAGTTTATGCACAAAGTTTATGCACAAAGTCTGTACACAACGTTCATGCACAATGTTTATGCACAAAGGTTCTGCACAAAGTTTATGCACAAAGTTTATGCACAAGTTTTATGCATAAACGTTGTGCACAAAGCTTATGCACAAAGTTTGTGCACAGAGTTTGTACAAAAACTTTATGCTTAAAGTTTATGCACAAAGTTTATGCACAAAGTTCATGCACAATTTTTATGCACAAAGATTATACATAAAGTGTATGCACAAAGTTTGTGCACAAAGTCTATGCACAACGTTTGTACACAAAGTTTATGCACAAAGGTTATGCACAAAGTTTCTGCACAACGTTTGTACACAGAGTTCATGCACAAAGTTTATGCACAAATGTTATGCACAAAGCTTGTGCACAACGTTTATGCACAAAGTTATGCACAAAGTTTATGCACAAAGTTTGTACACAATCTTTACGCGTAAAGTTTATGCACAAAGTTTATGCACAACGTTTGTGCACAAATGTTATGCACAACGTTTATGCATAAAGTTTATGCACAAAGTCTATGCACAAAGTTTATGCAAAAAGTTTATTCACAAAGTTTATGCACAAATTTTATGCAAACTGTTTATGTACAAAGTTTATGCACAAAGATTATGCACAACGTTTATGCATACTGTTTTACACAAAATTTATGCACAA
>SZWC01002521.1:168584-186020 GCA_023375785.1 Penium margaritaceum | reverse complement strand
CTGAGGCCACACAGAGCAGAGCAGAGGCCAGGGGCCTAGAGTCCACAGTCCACAGTCCGAAGTCCAGAGGCTAGTGGCTAAGGGCTAGAGCTAGGAGACCTAGAGCCTAGAGCCTAGGGCCTAAGGCCTGGAGACCTAAAGCCTAGAGCCTAAGGCCTAGAGAGGGAGCCGAGGAGGAGGGGTCCGTGCGCCAGAGGCCGAGGTCGAGCCGAAGGCCAGATCGAGAGAGACGGGGGACAGGAGCCCGAGGCAGGAGCGCAGGGCGGGCACACAGGACAATGGGGCCGACGCCGGGCCAGAGGCAGGGAAGACGAGGAGTGGAATGAACCTGCAGGAGAGAAAACAGAAAAGATGGTGAGTGAACAAGGGAGAACGAAAGAAAGAAAAGGCAACGAGGATGAACGAGGCAAAAATGGAGAAACGGGAGCAGGGGAGGAGGGTGGAACAGGGGAGGGGTTGGAACGACAGGGGGGCCCCGTTAGGGGCATACCTGGCAGGAAGGGAGGAGAGGAGGGCCGAAACCGTCCGGACAGCAGACGGTGTCCACGACAACGGACGGCATCCGCGAAGATGACGACGAGGCCGAAGGGCAGCGGCGGAGGCAGGGGCGGCGGTTGCGGTAGCTGTGGCGACGGCCAACGGCGGCAATGGCAGACGGCGGCAGCGGAGGCGGATGGCGGAAGCGGAAGCGGGGAAACGGAGCCCACAGGCCCTCAATAGCTTGATTCCATGTCAAATAGGATAGGGTGAGGGGGAGGGAGAGTGAAGGAGGTGGGAGGCGGGAGGAGGCGGGTGGAGCTGGGAGTTAGCCGCGGGGCTAAGTTTCCCACTGAGAGGGGGGAAAGCGCTCTCGAGAGCCATGAGGGGGGAGCGCTCTCGAGAGTTGTGAGGAGGGTTGCACAGACTTAGGCGAGTTAGCGGATCGAGGCGAGTAAGAAAAGGTTTTTGTTTTTTGGAAAGAATGAATGAGCAACGGGGAGGACCGCCCCCACTTACATGCGCAGAAACTTTGTGCAAAACCTTCTGCATAAACGTTGTGCATAAACTTTGTGCATAAACATTGTGCATAAACGTTGTGCACAAACGTTTTGCGTAACTTTGTGCATACAATTTGTGCTTACACTTTGTGCATAGACTGTGTGCACAAACATAGTGCATAAACTTTGTGCATATATATTGTGCACAAACTCTGTGCATAAACTTAATGCATAAACATTGTGCAAGACCTTTGTGCATAACACTTGTGCATAAACGTTGTGCATAAACTTTGTGCATAAAGTTCGTGCATAAGCTTTGTGCAGAATCTTTGAGTGTAAAATTTGTGCATAATCTTTGTGAATAGAAGTTTAGCATAAACTTTGTGTATATGATTTGTATACAAACTTTGTGCATGAACGTTTTGCATAAAGTTTGTGCATAAACTTTGTTCACAAACTTTGAGCATAAGCTTTGTGCATAAACTTTGTGCATAAACTTTGTGCACAATCTTTGTGCATAAAAACTGTTCATAAATGTTTTGCATAAATTTTGAGCATTTTTTTTGTGCATAAGCGTTGTGCATAAACATTGTGCATAAACTTTGTGCATGAATTTTTTGTAGAAACTTTGTGCGTAAACTTTGTCCAAAATCTTTGTGCATAAACTTTGTGCATACACTTTGTGCATAATCTTTGTGCATAAAATTTGTGCATAAACTTTGTGCAGAAAATTTGTGAATGAACTTTGTGCATAACATTTATGCATAAACTTTGTGCACAAACGTTGTTCATAAACTTTATGCACAAAATTTGTGCATAAATATTCTGCATGATCATTGTGCATAAACTTTGTGCATAAACTTTGTGCCCAAACGTTGTCCATAAACTTTGTGCATGAAATTTGTGCATAAACGTTGTGCATAAAATTTGTGCACAAAATTCGTGCATAAACTTTTTGCATAAACTTTGTTCATAAACTTTGTGCAAAAACGTGTTGCATAAACGTTGTGCACAAACTTTGTGCATAAACGTTGTGCATAAACTTTGTGCATAAACATTGGGCATAAACTTTGTGCATAAACTTTGTGCATAAAACTTGTGCATAAACTTTGTGCAAAAACGTGTTGCATAAACGTTGTGCACAAACTTTGTACATAAATGTTGTGCATAAACTTTGTGCATAAACCTTGTGCAAAAACTTTGTGCACAAACTTTGTGCATGAACTTTGTATATAAACGTTGTACAAAAACGTTCCGCATAACCTTTGTGCACAAACTTTGTGCATAAATGTTGTGCATACACTTTGTGCATGGACTTTGTGCAAAAACTTTGTGCATAAACTTTGTGCAGAAATTTCGTGTATAAAATTTGTGCAGAAACTTTGTGCATATACTTTGTGCATAATCTTTGTGCATAAAAATTTTGCATAAACTTTGTGCTTAGAATTTGTATATAAACTTTGTGCATAAACTTTGTGCATAAACGTTGTGCAAAAACTTTGTGCGTAAACTTTTTGTATAATCGTTGTGCATAAAATTTGTGCATACAAATTTTGCATAAACGTTATGCACAAACTTTGTGCATAAACTTCGTGCATAAACTTTGTGCATATAATTTGTGCATACACTTTGTGCACAAACTTTGTGCATAAACTTTGTGCACAAACATTGTACATAAATATTGTGCATAAACCTTGTGCATAAACCTTGTTCATAAACTTTGTGCAAAAAACTTTGTGCATAAACTTTGTGCATAAACATTGTGCAGAAACTTTGTGAAGAAACTTTATGCATAAACAGTTTGCATAAACTTTGTGCATAAACTTTGTGCGTAAATTTTGTGCATAAACATTGTGCATAAACTTTGTGCATAAAGGTTGTGCATAACACTTGTGCATAAAAGTTTTCTGCATTAGTTTTGTTCATAGTCTTTGTGCATAAACATTGTGCATACACGTTTTGCATGAACTTTGTGCACAAAATTTGTGAATAAACTTTGTGCCTGAAGTTTGTGATTAAAATTTGTGCATAAAATATGTGCATAAACTTTGTGCATAAGCTTTGTGCATAAACTTTCTGCGTAAAGTTTGTGCACAACATTTGTTCAGAAACTTTGTGCAAAACCTTTGTGCATAAACTTTGTGCATAAACTTTGTGCATAAACTTTGTCCATAAACGTTGTGCATAAATGTTTTGCGTGAAATTTGTGCAGAAACTTTGTGCATGAACTTTGTGCACAAACTTTGTGCATAAATAGTGTACATAAATATTCTGCATAAACTTTGTGCATAAACGTTGTGCATAGACTTTGTGCAGAAACTTTGTGCATACACTCTGTGCATAATCATTGTGCATAAACTTTGTGCATAAACATTGTGCATAAACATTGTGCATAAACATTGTGCATAAACTTTGTGCATAAACTTTGTGCATAAAATTTGTGCATAAATTTTATGCATAAACTTTGTGCATAAACTTTGTACAGAAACTTTGTGCAAAACCTTTGTGCATAAGCTTTGTGCATAAACTTTGTGCATAAACTTTGTGCACAAATGTTGGGCATAAACGTTGTGCACAAACATTTTGCGTAAACTTTGTGCACAAACTTTGTGCATAACTATTTTTCATAAATGTTGTGCATAAACATTGTGCATACAATGTGTGCATAAACATCGTGCATAAACTTTGTGCATGAACTTTGTGCATAAACGATATGCATAACGTTTGTGCATAAACGTTGTGCATAAACGTTGTGAATAAATTATGTGCATAAACATTTTGCATAAACTTTGTGCATTAACTTTGTGCATAAATTATGTGTAGAAACTTTGTGCATAAACTTTGTGCATAATCTTTGTGCATATATTTTGTGCATAAACGTTGTGAATTAAATTTGTATATAAACATTGTGCATAAACTTTGTGCATAAACCTTTGCATAGAAACTTTGTCCGTAAACTTTGTGCATAAATTTTGTGCATAAACTTTGCGCATAAATTTTGTGCATAAACTTTATGCACAAACGTTGTGCATGAAAATTGTGCACAAACTCTGTGCACAAACTCTGTGCACAAACGTTGTGCATAAACTTTGTGCACCAACTACGTGCATAAATATTGTGCTTCAAAATTCTGCATAAACTTTGTGCGTACATTTTGTGCATAACATTTGTGCATAAACTTTGTGCGTACAATTTGTGCATAAACTTTGTCCATAATCTTTGTGCACAAATCGTTGTGCATAAACGTTGTGCATAAACTTTGTACATACCTTTCATGCATAAACTTTGTGCACAAACTTTCTGCATAAACTTTGTGCATAGATATTGTGCATAAACTTTGTGCACAAACTTTGTGCATAAATATTGTGCATTAACTTTGTGCATAGACTTTGTGCATGAAATTTGGGCATAAACTTTGTGCATAAGCTTTGTGCAAAAAGTTTGTGTGTAAACTTTGTTCATAGTCTTTGTGCCAAAACTTTAAGCATAAACTTTGTGTGTAAAATTTTTATATAAACGTTTTGCATAAACTTTGTACATAAACGTTGTGCATAAACTTTGTGCATGAACTTTGTGCATAAACTTTGTGCACAAACTTTGTCCATAAAATTTGTGCACAAACATTGTGCATAAACTTCGTGCACAAACTTTGTGCATAAACTTTGTGCATAACATTTGTGCATAAACTTTGTGCATGAACTTTGTGCATAAAGTTTGTGCATAAACTTTGTGAATAATGTTTTTGCATAAACATTGTGCATAAACTTTGTGCATAAACTTTGTGCATAAAATTTGTGAAGAAACTTTGTGTATAAACATTGTGCACAAACTTTGTGCATTAAATTTGTGCATAAACTTTGTGGATAAACGTTATGCATAAACTTTGTGCACAAAGGTTTTGCATAAATATTGTGCATACACATTAGGCATAGCATTGTGCATAAACGTTTTGCATAAACTGTGTGCATAAACTTTGTGCATAACGTTGTGCATAAGCTTTGTGCATAAACTTTGTGCCTAAACTTTGTGCATAAACGTTATGCATAAACATTGTGCATGAACTCTGTGAATAAACTTTGTGCATAAACTTTGTGCATAAACTTTATGCATAAACTTTGTGCATAAGCTTTGTGCATAAAATTTGTGCATTGACCATGTGCATAAACGTTGTGCATAAACTTTTTGATGAAAATTTGTGCATAAACATTGTGCATAAACTTTGTGCATAAACATTGTGAATAAACTTTGTGCATAATCTTTTTGCATAAGCTTTGTGCATAAAATTTTTGCATAAACTTTGTGCATAAACATTGTGCATAACTTTTGTGCATGAACGTTGTGCGTAAACTTCATGCATAAACTTTGTGCATAATCTTTGTGCAAAAAACGTTTTGCAGAAACTTTGTGCATAGTGTCTGTGCATAAACATTGTGCATAAACGTAGTGCATAGAATTTATGCATAAACTTTGTGCATAGAATTTGTGCATAAACATTGTGCATAAGCTTTGTTCATAAAATTTGTGCATAAACGTTGTGCATAAAATTTGTGCATAAATCTTGTGCATATACTTTGTGCATAAGCTTTGTGCATAATTCTTATGCACAAACCTTGTGCATAAATATTGTGCATAAACATCGTGCATAAACTTTGTGCATAACATATGCTCATAAACTTTGTGCATAAACGTTGTGCATATACTTTGTGTGTGAACTTTGTGAATAAGCTTTCTGCATAAACTTTGAGGAGAAACGTTGCACAAGAAACTTTGTGCATGAAGTGTGTGCATGAAAGTTGTGCATAATCTTTGTACAACAAAATTTGCATTGTGCATAAACGTTGTGCATGAACTTTGTACATAAACATTGTGCATAAACATTGTGCATGAACTTTGTGCATAAACTTTGTGCATAAACTCTGTGCATAAACTTTGTGCGTACAATTTGTGCATAACATTGTGTATAAAATTTCTGCATAAACTTTGCGCATACAGTTTGTGAATAACGTTTTTGCATCAACGTTGTGCTTAAACTTTGTGCATAAGCTTTGTGCAGTAACTTCGTGAATAAACTTTGTGCAAAAACTTAGTGCATAAACTTTGTGCATAAAACTTGTGTATAAACATTGTGCATACACTTCGTGCATAAACTTTGTGCGTAAAGTTTGTGCATAAACGTTGTGCATTAACTTTGTGCATAAACTTTATGCATAAACTCTGTGAATAAACATTGTGCATAAACTTTGTGCACAAACGTTGTTCATAAATGTTGTGCGTAAACTTTGTGCATGAACGTTGTTCATTAACTTTGTTCATAAAATTTGTGAATAAACGTTGTGCATAAACTTTGTGCATAAATTTTGTGCATTAACATTGTGCTTAAACTTTGTGCATAAACGTTGTGCATACACTTAGTGATGAAACTTTGTGCATAACCTTTGTGCATATACTTTGGGCATAAACGTTGTGCATAAACTTTGTCCATGAACTTTGTGCATAAACTTTGTGCATAACATCTGTGCATAAGCTTTGTGCATAAAGTTAGTGCATAAACTTTGTGCATAAACTTCGTGCATAAACTTCGTGCATAAACTTTGTGCATGATGTTTGTGCATTAACTTTGTGCATAAACTTCGTGCATAGGTTTGTGCATAAACTTTGTGCAGAAAGTTTGTGCAGAAACTTTGAGCATGGACTTTGTGCATGGGCGTTGTGCATAAATTTTGTGCATAGAATTTGTGCATAAACTTTGTGCATAAACTTTGTTCATAACCTTTATGCATAAGCTTTGTGCATAAACTTTGGGCATAAACTTTGTTCACAAACGTTGTGCATAAACTTTTTGCACAAACTCTGTGCATTAGTATTGTGCATAAACATTGTGTGTATACTTTGTGCATACACTTTGTGCATAAACGTGTTGCAGAAACATAGTGCATAAACTGTGTGCATAAACGTTGTGCATAAACGTTTTGCATAAACGTTGTGCATAAACGCTGTGCATAAACTTTGTGCAGAAACTTTGTGCAAATATGTTGTGCATAAACGTTTTGCATAAACTTTGTGAATAAAAGTTTTGCATCAACGTTGTGCATAAACGTTGTGCATAAACTTTGTGCATTAAATTTGTTCATGAACGCTGTGCATAAATGTTGTGCATAAACTTTGTGATGAAACTTTGTGCATAAACTTTGTTCATAGAAGTTGTGCATAAACATTGTGCATAAACTTTGTGAATAAAAGTTTTGCATAAAATTTGTGCACAAGCTTTGTGCATGAACTTTGTGCATAAACTTTGTGCATTGTTTTTTTTTTGCATAAACTTTGTGAATAAACTTCGTGCATAAACTATGTGCATAAACTTTGTGCATAGACTTTTTGCATAAATTTTGTGCAGAAACTTTGTGCATAGACTTTGTGCATAAACGTTGTGCATAAACTTTGTCCATGGAATTTGTGCATGAGCGTTGTGCATACAGTTTGTGCATAAACTTTGTGCACGAAATTTTTGCATTAACATTTTGCATAACCTTTGTGCATAAATGTTGTGCATAAACTTTGTGCATAAATATTGTGCGTAAAATTTGTGCATAAGCGTTGTGCATAAAATTTGTTCATGAACTTTGTTCACAAATGTTGTGCATAAACGTTATGCACAAACTTTGCGCATAAATATTGTGCATAAACATTGTGCATAAAATTTGTGCATAAACTTTGTGCATGAACGTTGTGCATAAACTTTGTGCATAAACTTCGTGCATAAACATTCTTTATAAAGTTTGTGCATGAACTTTGTGCAGAAACTTTGTGCAAAAACTTTGTGCATAAAGTGTGTGTGCATAAACCTTGTGCATAAACGTTGTACACAAACATTTTGCATAAACTTTGTGCATAAACATTGTGCATAAACTTTGTGCATAAACGTTGTGCATAAATTTTGTGCATAACCTTTGTGCATAAACTTTGTGCACAAACTTCGTGCATGATTTGTGTGCATAGATTTCGTGCATTAAAATTGTGCATGAACTTTGTGCATAAACCTGTGCATATAATTTGTGCATAAACTTGTGAAAAATGTTTTTGCATAAACTTTGTGCATAAACTTTGTGCATAAATGTTGTGCATTAACTTCGTGCATAAACTTTGTGCATAAACTTTGTGCATAAACTTTGTGCACAAACTTTGTCCATAAACTTTGTGCATAAAACTTGTGTATAAACAATGTGCATAAACATTGTGCATAAACTTTGTGCATAAAATTATTGCATAAACATTGTGCACAAACATTGTGCATTAACTTTGTGCACAAACTTTGTGCATGAATATTGTGCATAAAAATTGTGCAGAAACATTGTGCATAAACTTTGTGCATAAACTTTGTGACTAATTTTTTTTGCATAAACTTTGTGCATCAACTTTGTGCGTCAACTTTGTGCATAAACTTTGTGCATTAACTTCGTGCATAACATTTGTGCATAAACATTGTGTATAATCTTTGTGCATACACTTTGTGCATAAAATTTGTGCATAAACGCTGTGTATAAAGATTGTGCATAAACATTGTGCATATGCTTTGTGCACAACCTTTATGCATGAACTTTGTGCATAAACTTTGTGCACAAACACTGTGCATGAACTTTGTGCACAAAAGTTATGCATAAATGTTGTGCATAACAATTGTGCATAAACATTGTGCATAATCGTTGTGCATAAACTTTGTGCATAAACTTTGTGCATGAACTTTGTTCACAAATGTTGTGCATAAACTTTGTGCACAAACTCTATGCATGAAAGTTGTGCATGAATATTGTGTGTTTACTTTGTGCATAAAATCTGTGCATAAACGTGTTGCATAAACGTAGTGCATCAAGTGTGTGCATAAACTGTGTGTATGAACTTTGTGCATAAAGTTTGTGCATAAACATTGTGCATCACCGTTGTGCATAAACTTTGTGCAAATATGTTGTGCATAAACTTTGTGAAAAAAAGGTTTGCATCAACGTTGTGCATAAATTTTTTTGCATTAACATTGTGCATTTGCTTTGTGCATAAACATTGTGCATAAACGTTGTGCATAAACTTTGTGATGAGAGTTTGTGCATTAACATTGTGCATAAACTTTGTGCATAAACTTTGTGCATAAACGTTTTGCATAAACTTTGTGCAAAAACTTTGTGCATAAAGTTTGAGCATAAGCTTTGTGCATACGCTTTGTGCAAAAACTTTGTGCATAAAGATTGTGCATAATCTTTGTGCATAAACTTTGTGCATAAACTTCGTGCATAAACATTGTACATAAACTTTGTGCAGAAAATTTGTGCATAGACTTTGTGCATAAACTTTGTGCATAGAATTTGTGCATAAACGTTGTGCAAAAACATTGTGCATGAACGTTTTGCATAAACATTGTGCATAAACTTTGTGCATAAACTTTGTGCATAGAGTTTGTGCATAAAATTTGTACATAATCTTTGTGCATAAGCTTTGTGCATAAACTTTGTGCACAAATTTTGTGCATAAATATTGTGCATGAACATTGTGCATAAACTTTGTGCATAAACTTTGTGCATAAACGTTGTGCATAAACTTTGTGCATAAACTTTGTGAATAAACGTTCTTCATGAATTTTGTGCATAAACTTTGTGCCAAAACTTTGTGCATAAACATTGTGCATAAAGTGTGTGCAGAAACTTTGTGCATAAAAGTTGTACAAAAAAAATTACATACACTTTGTGCAGAAAGGTTGTGCATAAATTTGTGCATAAACTTTGTGCATAAACGTTGTGCATAAACATTGTGCATAAACTTTATGCATAAATTTTGTGCATAAACGTTTTGCATACAATTTGTGCATCAACTTTGTGCATAAACTTTGTGCATACAATTTGTGCATAAACTTTGTGAACAAATGTTTTGCATAGACGTTGTGCATCAACCTTGTGCATTAACTTTGTGCATAAAATTTGTGCATAAACTTTGTCCATACATTTTGTGCATAAACTTTGGTTATAAACATTGTGCATAAACCTTGTGCATAAACGTTTTGCACAAAATTTGTGCATAAACTTTGTGCACAAAAATTGTGCATTAACTTTGTGCCCAAACTTTGTGCAAAGATATTGTGCATAAAAACAATGCATAAACATTGTGCATAAACTTTGTGCATTAACTTTGTGCATAAACTTTGTGCATAAACTTTGTGCAAAAACGTTTGTGAATAAATGGTTTGCATGAACGTTGTGCATCAACTTTGTGCATAAACTTTGTGCATTAACTTGGTGCATATCATTTGTGCATAAACTTTGTGCATACAATTTGTGCATACACTTTGTGTATAAACATTATGCATAAACATTGTGCATAACATTTGTGCATAACGTTTTTGCATAAACTTTGTGCATATACTTTGTGCACAAACATTGTGCATGAACTTTGTGCACAAACTTTATGCATAAATATTGTGCATAAAAATCATGCATAAACATTGTGCATGAACTTTGTGCATAAACTTTGTGCATAAACTTTGTTCATAAACTTGATTCATACACTTTGTGAATATACTTTGTGCATAAACGTTGTGCATAAACTTTGTGCATAAACTTTGTGCATAAACTTTGTGCATAAAATCTGTGCATAAACGTTGTGCATAAACTTTGTAATGAAAATATGTGCATAAACTTTGTGCATAGACTTTTTGCATAAACTTTGTGCATAATCTTTGTGCATAAACTTTGTGCATAACATCTGTGAATAAGCTTTGTGCATAAACTTTGCGTATAGATTTTTTGCATACATTTTGTGCATAAACTGCGTGCATAAACTTCGTGCATAAAAGTTTGCGTAACCTTTGTGCATAAACTTCGTGCATAAACTTTGTGCATAAACTTCGTTCACAACAGTTTCGCATAAAATTTGTGCACAAACTCTGTGCATGAATACTGTGCATAAACATTGTGTGTAAACTTTGTGCACAAGCTTTGTGAATCAGCGTTGTATATAAACTTTGTGCATAAACGTTGTGCATAAAATTTGTACATAAACGTTGTGCAGAAACGTTGTGCAAAATATTTGTGGATGAAATTTGTTCATAAACTTTGTGCAGAAACGTTGTGCATAGACGTTGTGCACAAACGTTTCGCATAAACTTTGTGGATGGACTTTGCGTATAAACTTTCTGCAAAAAACATTGTGCATAAACTTGTGCAAAAACTTTATGCATGTATTGTGTCCAGAAACTTTGTGCATAAACGTTGTGCATTAACTTTGTGCATAAAATTTGTGCATAAACATTGTGCATAAACTTTGTGCATAAACTTTGTCCATACGATTTGTGTATACACTTTGTGCATAAGCTTTGTGCATAAACATTGTGTATAAACTTTGTGCATAAACGTTTTGCATAAACATTGTGTATAAACTTTGTGATGAAACGTTGTGCATAAACGTTTTGCATAGAATTTGTGCAAAAACTTTGTGAATAAGCTTTGTGCATAAACTTTGTGCATGAACTTTGGGCATAAACTCTTTTTATAAACTTTGTGCAAAAACATCGTGCATAAAGTTTGTGCATAAACATTGTGCATAAACTTTGTGCAAAAACTTTGTCCATAAACTTTGTGCGTAAACTTTGTGCATAAACTCTGTGCATAAAAGTTGTGCATAAATGTCATACATAAACTTTTTGCATAAACTTTGTGCGTAAACGTCTTGCATAAAATTTGTGCATGAACGTTGTGCATAGAATTTGAGCATGAACTATGTGCATAATATTTGTGCATAAAATTTGTGCATAAACTTTGTGCATGAAGTTTTTGCATAAACTTTGTGCATAAACGTTGTGCACCAACTTTGTGTATAAAATTTGTGCATAAAAGTTCTGCGTAGAATCTGTGCATGAAGTTTTTGCATAAACTTTGTGCATAAGCTTTGTGTATAAACTTTGTGCATAAACTTTGAGCATAACATTTGTGTGTTAGCTTTGCGAATAAACTTTCTGCATAAACATTCTGCATAAAAGCTATGCATAAATGTTGTGTATAAATGTTGTGCACAACCTTTGTGCATAAACTTAATGCAGAAATGTTGTGCATAAACTTTGTAAATAATCTTTGCGAACAAACTTGGTACATAAACTTTGTGCATAAACTTTGTGCATAAACTTTGTGAATAACCTTTGTGCACAAACTTTGTGCATAAATGTTTTGGATAAAATTTGTGCATAAACGTTGTGCATAGAACTTGTGCATAAACTTTGTGCGCAAAATTTGTGGATAAACTCTGTGCATAAATTTTGTGCATAAACTTTGTGCGTAAGTGTTCTGAATAAACATTGTGCATAGACTTTGTGCAGAAACTTTGTGCATAAACGTTGTGCATAAACTTTTTGCATAAACTTTGTGCATAACCTTTGTGCATAAACTTTTTACATAAACGTTTTGCATAACCTTTGTGCATAAACTTTGTGCGTAAACTTTGTGCATAAACTTTGTGCATAAACTTTGTGCATAAACTTTGTGCATAAACTTTGTGCATAGAATTTGTGCACAAAATTTGTGCATGAAGTTTGTGCATAAACTTTGTGCATAAACTTTGTGCACAAACTTTGTGCATATACCTTGTACATTAACTTTGTGCATAAACGTTCTGTATAAATTTTGTGCACAAACGATGTGCATAAACTTTGTGCGTAAACTTTGTGCCTAAAATTTGTGCATAAACTTTGTGCATAAACTTTGTGCATAAACTTTGTGCATAAAATTTGTGCATATTATTTGTGCATAAACTTTGTGCACAAGGGTTGTGCATATATGTTGTGCACAAAATGTGTGCATAAACATTGTGCATACACTTTGTGCATAAACCTTGTGCATAAAATGTGTGCATAAACGTTGTGCATAAACTTTGTGAATTAAATTTATGCATAAATGTTGTGCGTAAACTTTTTCAATGATCTTTGTGCACAAACTTTGTACAGAAACTTTGTGCATAACCTTTGTGCATAACCTTTGTGCATACACTTTTTGCATAAACGTTGTGTACAAACTTTGCACATAAACGTTGTACATAAACTTTGTGCATTAACTTTGTGCATAACCTCTGTGCATAAACTTTGTGCATAAATGTTGTGCATAAACGTTGTGCATACTCATTGTGCATAAACGTTGTTGTGTAACTTTGTGCAAAAATTTGTGCATGAAATTTGTGCATGAAATTTGTGCTTAGACGTTTTGCATAAACTTTGTGCATAAAATTTGTGCATAGAAGTTTTCCCTAAACGTCTTAGCATAAACTTTGTGCACAGAATTTGTGCATACAATCTGTGCATAAAATGTGTGCATAAACTCTGTGTACAAACATTGTGCATAAAACTTCTGCAAAAACTGTGTGCATTAACTTTGTGCATAAACGTTGTGCAGAAAATTTGTGCACAAACTTTGTGCATAAGGTTTGTGGATGAACTTTGTGCATAAACTTTGTGCGTAAACGTTGTGCATAAACTTTTGTGCATATACTTTGTGCATCAAATTTGTTCATATACTTTGTGCATAAATGTTGTGCATAAACATTGTGCATAAACTTTGTGCATAAACTTTGTGCATAAATGCTGTGCATAAACTTTGTGCATAGACTTTGTGCATAAAACTTATGCAGAAACGTTGTCCTTAAACTTTGTGAATAATCTTTGTGCACACAATTTAAACATAAACTTTGTGCATAAACTTTGTGCATAAACGTTTTGCATAACCTTTGTGCACAGACGTTGTGCATAAACATTGTGCATAAACTTTGTGCATTAAATTTGTGCATACACTTTGTGCATAAAGTTTGTGCAGAAACTTTGTGCATAATCTTTGTGCATAAACTTTGTGCACAAACTTTGTGAACAAATGTTTTGCATAAACATTGTGAATAAACTTTGTGCATAAACGTTGTGCATAAACTATGTGCATAAACTTTGTGCATAAACTTTGTGAATAAACTTTGTGCGAAAACGTTGTGCAAAAAATTTGTGCATGAACTTTGTGCATAAACTTTGTGCATACACGTTGTGCACAAATTTTTGGATAAACTTTGTGCATACATTTTGTGCACAAACTTTGTGCATAAACTTTATGCATAAACTTTGCGCATAAACGTTGTGCATAAACTTTGTGTATGACCTGTGTGTGTAAACATTGTGCATAAACTTTGTGCATAATCTTTGTGCATAAAGTTTGTGTATAAACGTTGTGCATAAACTTTGTACATAAACATTGTGCATAAACGTTGTGCATAAACTTTGTGCATAAACGTTGTGCAAAACCTTTTTGCATAAACTTTGTGCATAAACTTTGCCCATAAACTTTGTGCATAGACTTTGTGCATAAACTTTGTTCATAAACTTTGTGTATAAACGTTGTACATAAAAGTTGTGCATAAACGTCGTGCATAAAATTTGTGCATAAACTTTGTGCATAAACGTTCTGCATAAACGTTTTGCATAAACGTTGTGCATAAACTTTATGCATAAAATTTGTGCAGAAACTTTGTGCATAAGCTTTGTGAATTAACTTTGAGCATGACGTTTGTGCATGAACTGTGTGCATAAACTTTGTGCATAAACTTTGTGCATAAACTTTGTGCATGAACTTCGTGCATAAACTTTGTGCATAAACTTCATGCAAAAACGTTGTGCATAGAATTCGTACATAGACTATGTGAAAAAAATTTGTGCATTAATTTGTGCATAAAGTTTGTGCATGAACGTTGTGCATAAATGCTGTGCATAAACATTGTGCACAAACTTTGTGCATAAAACGTCGGCATAAAAGTTGTGCATAAACTTTGAGCATAACAAGTGTGCATAAAATTTGTGCATAATCTTTGTGCATAATAGTTGTTAACAACATTTCTGCATAAAGTTTGTGCATAAACATTATGCAGAAATTTTGTGCATAAACTTTGTGAATAACCTTTGTGCACAAACTTTGTACATAAACGTTGTGCATAAACTTTGTGCATAAGCATTCTGCAAAAACTTGTGCACAGAAGTTATGCATAAACTTTGTGCATAAACATTGTGCATGAAATTTGTGCATATACTTTGTGCATAAACTTTGTGCATACAGTTTGAGCATAAACTTTGTGCATAATCTTTGTGCATGAACTTTGTGCACAAACATTGTGCATAAACGTTTTGCACAAACTTTGTGCATAAGTATTGTGCATACACTTTGTGCATAGAATTTGTGCATAAATGTTGTAGATAAACTTTGTGCATAAACTTTGTGCATAAAGTTTATGCGGAAATGTTGTGCGTAAACGTTGTGAATATTCTTTGTGCACAAACTTTGTGCATAAACTTTGTGCATAAACTTTGTGCATAAACTTTGTGCATAAACGTTGTGCATAAACTTTGTGCATAAACTTTGTGCATAAACTTTGTGCATAAACTTTGTGCATAAACTTTGTGCATAAACGTTGTGCATAAACTTTGTGCATAAACTTTGTGCATAAACTTTGTGCATAAACTTTGTGCATAAACGTTGTGCATAAAATTTGTGCATAAAATCTGTGCAGAAACGTTGTGCATAAATCTTGTGCACAAAAGTTATGCAAACTAATGTGCATAAACATTGTGCATAAACTTTGTGCATACAGTTTCTGCATAAATGTTGTGCATAAACTTTGTGCAAAAATGTTGTGCATAAACGTTGTGCATAAACTTTGTGCATAAACTATGTGCATAAACTTTGTGCATAAAAGTTGTGCATAAACTTTGTGCATAAAATTTGTGCATAAACTTTGTGAATATACGTTGTGCATAAAATTTGTGCATAAAGGTTGTGCTTAAACTTTGTGCATAAACTTTGTGCATAAACGTTTAGCATAAACTCTGTTCACAAACTTTGTGTAGAACGTTTGTGCATAAACGTTGTGCAGAAACTCTGTGTAGAAACTTTGTGCATAAACATTGTGCATAAGCTTTGTTCATAAACTTTGTGCAGAAACGTTTTGCATACGTTTTGTCCATAGAATTTGTGCATAACGTTTGTGCGGAAACTTTGTGCATAAACGTTGTGCATAAACTTTGTGCATAAACTTTGTGCACAAATGTTGTGCATAGACTTTGTGTATAAACTTTGTGCATAAACGTTGTGCATAAACTTTGTGCATGAACGTTGCGCATAAGCTTCGTGCAGAAACTTTTGTCAACCGGCCTGAGGCAAACGGACTAGAAAACAGGGCCGACACAATAGCACCTGCCGTCCGCTCCTAGCATTTCAGCTAGGAGAAGATATCACCCTCAGGATCACGGTTCCACACTGAGCAGTTCCTAGGCAATCACTTGCTAGCAACTGTGTCCACTTAACACTTGGTCACTTTCGCGCGAGGTGCTAGTAAAAGACTAACTCCTGGGGCTTAGACCAACCAGTGTCTTCTTTATACTGTTCCTTAGTTGGACAACTCTGTGAGGAGCATCTAAGGCTAGATTGTGTAATTAGAATGAGGAATGAGCCTGGTACATATAGTCCTAGGCCTGGCTTCTAAGGTGTGTGGGCAGTGACACTTTTGGGGTGGTCACTCCAAACNTCGCAGGACCTGTTGTCCCTAAGTCCAACATGCTATCCGTTGCGCTACACTTCTGGTGTCTCGCTTGGACTTGCACCACGAACAAGGTTTGGGGGACTTACTCCAAGGGAGCAGTGCATGCCCAACCTGTCCGTCAACCCATAGCAGTGGCCATGGGGCATAGAAGAACAACAATCTCTCCCTTGCACCGTAGGCCACCTGCTGTGGTAGTTTTCTTCGGCATGAACCTGTAGCTCTAGGTTGTGTTTGTGCATGTCAGTTTTCTTGGTCTTTAGTTCTCATCTCTTGCATCCACCATGCCGACTCCTCGAGCACCTGCAACATGCAAGTCGCTGTCTAGCGGCTTTTTCAAGAAGTTCGCAAGCATTTTCTTGGTTGCGACGTGCTCCAGTTCCACGACACCCTTGGCGATAAGGTCACGTGAGTAGTGGTACCGAATATCGATGTGCTTTGTACGCCGGGAGATCATGTCGTCCTCTGCCATAGCCATGGCACTTTGGTTGTCGATGCGGATGACCGTTGCCTCCTCTTGTGGTGCCTTGATCTCATCAAGCAAACTGCGAAGCCACTGTGTTTCCTTGCAAACTTCGGAGAGTGCAATGTACTCCGCCTCAGCAGTAGAAAGCGAGACGCAGTCCTGCTTCCTGCTTGCCCATGAGACCGCACCACCGTTGAGAAGACAAACAAACCCTGAGGTGGACTTCCTGTCATCAATCCGTCCTCCCCAGTCCGCGTCGGTGTAGCATGTCAGCCGCAGCAAGTCTGATCCTTCTAGACCTCCAAACCGAAGTCCGACGTGCCGAGTCTTTTTGAGGTAGCGAAAAATCCGCTTCACGACTTGCCAATGTTCTGGCCCAGGGTTGGCCACAAACCTGCTCACCTGACCCAC
>SZWC01002521.1:141076-165903 GCA_023375785.1 Penium margaritaceum | reverse complement strand
GCACCTGGAGAGAGCGTACCAGAGTTGAGCGAAGCGTGCCTTACAACTGGTCAGTGTGGGCCCATAACCCTTTGTCAACCGGCCTGAGGCAAACGGACTAGAAAACAGGGCCGACACAATAGCACCTGCCGTCCGCTCCTAGCATTTCAGCTAGGAGAAGATATCACCCTCAGGATCACGGTTCCACACTGAGCAGTTCCTAGGCAATCACTTGCTAGCAACTGTGTCCACTTAACACTTGGTCACTTTCGCGCGAGGTGCTAGTCAAAGACTAACTCCTGGGGCTTAGACCAACCAGTGTCTTCTTTATACTGTTCCTTAGTTGGACAACTCTGTGAGGAGCATCTAAGGCCAGATTGTGTAATTAGAATGAGGAATGAGCCTGGTACATATAGTCCTAGGCCTGGCTTCTAAGGTGTGTGGGCAGTGACACTTTTGGGGTGGTCACTCCAAACCACCTCACCAGTCCGCCAATTGGCGCATCCACTGACCGCCAAGTGGCGCACTCTCCTCATGCATGGAGAAATGTCTAAGAAACTTCCCCTGTGCTAGAAGGTCAAAAAACCTCCCGCGCACATCAAGGCTCGATCGCAGGACCTGTTGTCCCTAAGTCCAACATGCTATCCGTTGCGCTACACTTCTGGTGTCTCGCTTGGACTTGCACCACGAACAAGGTTTGGGGGACTTACTCCAAGGGAGCAGTGCATGCCCAACCTGTTCGTCAACCCATAGCAGTGGCCATGGGGCATAGAAGAACAACAACTTTGTGCATAAAATTTGTGCATAAACGTTGTGCAAAACTTTGTGCATAAACTTTGTGCATGAACTATGTGCACAAACGTTGTGCATAAAACTTGTGCATAAACTTTGTGCAAAAACTTTGTCCATAAACATTTTGCATAAGCTTCGTGCAAAAACGCTGTGCATGAACATTGTGTATAAACTTTATGCATAAAATTTGTGCGCAAACTGTGTGCAAAAACTTTGTGCACAAACGTTGTGCATAAAACGTGTGCATAAACTTTGTGCATAAACTTTGTGCAAAACCGTTTTCCATAAACTTTGTGCATAAAATTTGTGCAAAAACATTGTGCATGAACTTTGTGCATAAACTTTGTGCATAAACTTTGTGCATAAAAATTGTCCATAAACTTTGTGCATAATCATTGTGACCAAATTTCGTGCACAAACTTAGTGAATAAACGTTTTGCACAATCTTTGTGCATGAACTTTGTGCTAAACTCTGTGCATAAACTTTGTGCAGAAACTTTGTGCATAAACTTTGTGCATAAACTTTGTCCATAAACTTTGTGCATAAATTTTGTGCACAAACTTTGTGCATAACTTTGTGCAGAAACTCTATGCAAAAACTTTGTGCATAAACTTTGTGCATCAGCTTTGTTCATAAACTTTGTGCAGAAACTTTGTGCATAAAATTTTTGCATAAATGTTGTTCATAGAATTAGTGCATAAACGTTGTGCATAAACTTTGTGCATAAACTTTGTGCATAAACGTTATGCGTAAATGTTGTACACAAACTTTGTGCATAAACGTTGTGCATAAACTTTGTGCATAAACCTTGTGCATAAACTTTGTGCATAAAATTGGTGCATAAACTTTGTGCATGAACTTTGTGCATAACCTTTGTGCACAAACGTTGTTCATAAACTGTTTGCAAAACATTTGTGCACAAAATTTGTGCATAATATTTGTGCATAAACTTTGTGCACAAATGTAGTGCATAGAATTTGTGCACCAACGTTGTGAATAGATATTGTGCATAAACTTTGTGCATAACATTTTTGCATAAACGCTGTGCATAAACTTTGTACATAAACTTAGTGCATAATCTTTGTGCATAAACTTTGCGCATAAAACTTGTGCATAAGCTTTGTTCATTAATTTTGTGCATAAACTTTATGCATTCAATTTGTGCATAAAATTTGTGCATAAACTTTGTGTATTCGATTTGCGCATAAACGTTGTGCAAAATCATTTTTTATAAATGTTGTGCATAAATTTTGTGAATAAACTTTGTGCATAAACATTGTTCATAAAGGTTTTTCATAAACGTTGTGCATACACATTGTGCATAAACGTTGTGCATAAACATTGTGTATAAACTTTGTGCATAAACTTTGTGCATAAACTTTGTGCACAAACGTTGTGCAAAAACTTTGTGTACAAACGTTGTGCATAAACATTGTGCATAAAATTTGTGCATAAACTTTGTGCATAAAAATTTTCCACAAACTTTTTGCGTAAACCTGTGCATAAACTTTGTGAATACAATTTGTGAATAAAACTTGTGCATAAACTTTGTGCATGAACTTTGTGCATAAACTTTGTGCATAAACTTTCTGAATACACTTTGTGCATAGAATATGTGTATACATTTTGTGCATAAACGTTTTGCGTAACTTTTGTGCATAAACTTTGTGCATAAACTTTGTCCACAAAATTCATGTCTAAACTTTGTGCATAGAATTTGTGCACAAACTTTGTGAATAAACTTTGTGCATAAACTTTGTACATAAACTTTGTGCAAAACATTTGTGCATAAACTCTGTGCGGAAACTTTGTGCACAAACTTCGTGCATAAACTTTGTGTATAAAATGTGTGCATAATCTTTGTGCATCAACGTTCTGCATCGACGTTGTGCATAAGCTTTGTGCATAAACTTTGTCCATAAACTTTGTGCATAAACGTTGTGCATGAACGTAGTGCACAAACGTTGTGCATAAACTTTGTGCACAAACTTTGTGCATGAACTTTGTGCACAAACGTTGTGCATAAGCCTTGTGCATAAACTTTGTGCATAAACTTTGTGCATAAACTTTGTGCATAAATATTGTGCATAAATATTGTGCATAAACATTGTGCATAAAGTTTGTGCATTAACGTTGCACAGAAGCTTTGTGAGTAAACTTAGTGCATAAACGTTGTGCATAAGCTTTGCGCATAAACTTTGTGCACAAACGTTGTTTATAGACTTTGTGCAGAAACTTTGTGCATAAACTTTGTACATAAACTCTGTTCATAAACTTTGTGCATAAACTTTGTGCATAAACTTTGTGCCAAAACTCTGTGCAAAAACTCTGTGCATAAAATTCGTGCATAAAATTTGTGCATAAACGTTGTGCACAAACTGTGTGCATAAACATTGTGCATGAACTTTGTGTATAAACTTTGTGCATAAGATTTATGTATAACCTTTGTGCATAAACTTTGTGCATAAACTTTGTGCCTAAATATTGTGCATATACTATGTGCAGAAACGTTGTCCATAAGCTTTGTGCACAAGTGATGTGCAAAATAATGTGCATAAACATTGTTCATAACCATTGTGCATAAAATTTGTGTATAAACTATGTGCATAAACGTTGTGCGTAAACTTTGTGCATAAACTTTGTGCATAAACTTTGTGCATAAACGTTGTGCATAAACTTTTATGCATAAAATTTGTGCATATACTTTGTGCATAAACGTTGTGCATTAACTCCGTTCACAAACTTTGTGTAGAAAGTTTGTGCATAAATATCGTGCATAATCTTTGTGCACAAACTTTGTGCATAAACTTTGTGCAGAAACTCTGTGCAGAAACTAGCTGCAGAAACTTTGTGCATAAAATTTGTGCATAATCTTTGTTCATAAACTTTGTGCAGAACATTTGTGCATAAATTTTGTCCATAAAGTTGTGCATAAAGTTTGTGCTTAAACTTTGTGCATAAAAATTATGCATAAATTTTGTGCATAAACTTTGTGCACAAACATTGTGCATAAACTTTCTGTATAAACTTTGTACATCAATGTTGTGCATAACCTTTGTGCACAAAAATTGTTCATGAACTTTGTGCATTAACTTTGTGCATAAACTTTCTCCATAGATTTTGTGCATAAACGTTGTGCATAAACTTTGTGCATAAACATTGTGTAAAAACCTTGTGCACAAACTTTGGGCATGAACTTTGTGCATAACCTTTGTTCATAAACTTCGTGCAGAAAAATGTTGTATAACATTTGTGCATAAACTTTCTGCAAACCTTTGTGCATAAACTTAGTGCATGAACTTTGTGCGTAAACTTTGTGCATAAACTTTCTACACAACCTTTGTTCATAAACTTTGTGCATAAACTTTGTGCATAATCTTTGTGCAAAAACTTTGTCCATAAACTTTGTGCATAAACTTTGTGCAAAAATGTTGTGAATGAACTTTGTGCCTTAACTTTGTGCATACACTTTGTGCATAAATGTTGTGCATAAACTTTTTACATAAACATTGTGAACAAACTTCATGCACAAACTTTGTGCAGAAACGTTTTGAATAATCTTTGTGCATAAAATATGTGCATGAACTTTTTGCATAAACTTTGTGGATAAACTTTGTGTATAAATTTGTCCATACTCTGTGTGCATGAACTTAGTGCGTAAACTTTGTGCATAAACTTTGTGCATAAACTTTATGCATACATTTTTTACACAAACTTTGTGCATAATGTTTGTGCATAAACCTCATGCATAAACGTTTTGCATAAACTTTGTGCATGAACGTTTTACACAAAACTTGTGCATAATTGTTTTGCATAGACTTTGTGCATAAAATTTGTGCATAAACTTTGTGCATACACTTTGTGCATAAAATTTGTGCACAAACGTTGTTCATTAACTTTGTGCATAAAATGTGTGCACAAAATTTGTGCATAATCTTTGGGCATAAACTTTGTGCATAAAATTTGTGCACAAACGTTGTGCATACACTTTGTGCATAAACATTGTGCATAAACTTTGTGCATAAACTTTATGCACAAACATTGTGCATAAACTTTGTGCATAATATTTTTCCATAAACTTTGTGCATAAGATTTGTGCATAAGGTTTGTTCATTAACTTTGTGCATAAACTTTGTGCATAAAACTTGTGCATAAAATTTGTGCATAAACTTTGTGCATAAACTTTGTGAATAAAATTTGTGCATAAACTTTGTGCATAACATTTGTGCATAAACTTTGTGCATAAACGTTGTGCATAAACTTTGTGTACAAACTTTGTGCATAGATATTGTGCATAACCTTTGTGCATAAGATATGTGCATTAAATTTGTGCATTTACGCTTTGAATAAATTTTGTGCATAAACTTTGTACATTAACTTTGTTCACAAACTTCGTGCATAGACTTTGTGCATAAACTTTGTGCACACACTTTATAAATTAACTCTGTGCATAAACTTTGTACATGAACTTTGTGCATTAACTTTGTGCATGAACGCTGTGCAAAAACTTTGTGCATAAACTTTGTGTAAAAACTTTGTGCATAAGTGTTGTGCGTAAGCTTTGTGCATAAAATTTTTACATAAACTTTGTGCATAAAAATTGTGGATAAATATTGTGCATAAACTTTGTGCATAAAATTTGTGCATAACATTTGTGCATAAACTTTGCGCAGAAGCTTTGTGAGTAAACTCTGTGCATAAACATTGTGCATAAACTTTGTGCATAAACATTGTGCATAAACTTTGTGCATAAACTTTGTGCATAAACTTTGTGCATAAAATTTGTCCATAAACATTGTGCATAGACTTTGTGCATAAACTTTCTGTACAAAATCTGTGCATAAACGTTGTGCATAAACTTTGTGCACAAACGTTGTGCATAAATGTTGTGCATAAACTTTGTGCACAAACGTTGTTTGGAAACTTTGTGCATAAACATTGTACAAAAACGTTGGGCATAAACTTTGTGCATAAACTTTGTGCGTAAAATTTGTGCATAAACGTTGTGAATACATGTTTTTCATAAACTTTGTGCATAAACTGTGTACATAAAACTTGTGCAGAAACTTTGCGCGAAACCTTTGTGCATGAACTTTGTACCAGAACATTGTGCATAAACTTTGTGCATAGATTTTGTGCATAAACGTTTTGCATAAACTTTGTGCATAAACTTTGTGCATAAAATTTGTGCATAAACGCTGTGCATAAACTTTGTGCATAAACTTTGTGTACAAACTCTGTGCATAAACATTGTGCAAGAACGTTTTTCACAAACGTTGTCCATGAACTTGGTGCACAAACATTGTGCATGAACATGTGCATAAACTTTGTGCATAAACGTTTTGCATAAACGTTTCCCATAAATTTTGTGCATAAACGTTGTGCATAAACGCTGTGCATAAACTTTGTGCATAAAACTTGTGTACACAATTTGTGCATAAACTTTGTGTATAAACATTGTGCATTACCTTTGTGCAGAAGCTTTGTGCACAAACTTTGTGCATAAACTTTGTGCATGAACTTTGTGCAGAAACTTTGTGCATAAACGTTTTCCATAAACTTTGTGCATAAACTTTGTAAATAAACTTTGTGCATAGACTGTGTGCATAATTGTTGTGTATACACTTTGTGCATCAACTTTGTGCATAAATTTTGTGCAGAACCTTTGTGCATAAAATTTATGCATAAACTTTGTGCATAAACATTGTGCATAAAATTTATGCATATTCTTTGTGCATGAAATGTGTGCATAAACGTTGTACATAAACGTTGTGAAAAAACGTTGTGCACAAACTTTGTGCATAAAAAGTGGGCATAAACTTTGTGCATAAACTTTGTGCATAAACTTTGTGCATAAACGTTGTGCATAAAATTAATGCATAAACGTTGTGCATAACATGTGCTCATAAACTTTGTGCATAAAATGTGTGCATAAAGTTTGTGCAACAAATTTGTACATAACATTTGTGCTTAAACTTTGTGCATCAACTTTGTGCATAAACGTTTTGCATGAACTTTGTGCATAAACTGTGTGCATAAACTTTGTGCATAAACTCTGTGCATCAACTTCGTGCATAAACTTTGTGCATAAACTTTGTGCATGAACGTTGTTCATAAACTTTGTGCATAAACTTTGTGCATGAACGTTGTTCATAAGCTTTATGCATAAACTTTGTGCATGAACGTTGTTCATAAACTTTGTGCATAAACTTTGTACATAAGCTTTGTGCATAAACTTTGTGCATAAGCTTTGTGCACAAACTTTGTGCATAAACTCTCTGCATAAACCTTGTGCACAAGTCTTTGTGCATAAGATTTGTGTATAAAGTATGTGCATAAACTTTGTGCATAAACGTTATGTAAAAACTTTGTGCATAAACTTCATGAAAGAACGTTGTGCACAAACTTTGTGCATAAAAAGTGGGCATAAACTTTGTGCATAAACGTTGTGCATAAAATAAATGTATAACAATTGTGCATAACATGTGTTCATAAACTTTGTGCATAAACTTTGTGTACAGTATTTGTGCATAAACTTTGTGCATAAACTGTGTGATAAAATTTGTGCAACAAATTTGTACATAACATTTGTGCATAAACTTTGTGCATAAACTTTGTGCATAAACGTTTTGCATAAACTTTGTGCATAAACTGTGTGCATAAACTTTGTGCATTAACTTTGTGCATAAACTCTGTGCATAAACTTCGTGCATAAACTTTGTGCATAAACTTTGTGCATGAACGTTGTTCATAAACTTTGTGCATAAACATTGTACATAAGCTTTGTGCATAAACTTTGTGCACAAACTTTATGCATAAACTTTGTGCACAAAATTTGTGCATAAACTCTCTGCATAAACCTTGTGCACAAGTCTTTGTGCATAAAATTTGTGTATAAAGTATGTGCATAAACTTTGTGCATAAACGTTATGTAAAAACTTTGTGCATAAAATTCTTGCCAAAACGTTGTGCATAAACTTTGTGCATAAAAAGTGGGCATAAACTTTGTGCATAAACGTTGTGCATAAAATTAATGCATAAACGTTGTGAATAACATGTGTTCATAAACTTTGTGCATAAACTTTGTGTACAAGATGTGTGCATAAACTTTGTGCATAAACTGTGTGCATAAAGTTTGTGCAACAAAATTGTACATAAAATTTGTGCTTAAACTTTGTGCATAAACTTTGTGCATGAACGTTGTTCATAGACTTTGTGCATAAACTTTGTACATAAGCTTTGTGCATAAACTTTGTGCACAAACTTTGTGCATAAACTTTGTGCACAAACTTTGTGCATAAACTCTCTGCATAAACCTTGTGCACAATTATTTGTGCATAAAATTTGTGTATAAAGTATTTGCATAAACTTTGTGCATGAACTTTGTGTACAAACATTGTGCATACATTTTGTGCATAAACGTTCTACATGAAATTTGCGCATAAGCTTTGTGCATAAACTTTGTGCGTAAACGTTATGTAAAATGTTTGTGCATAAACTTTTTGCATAACTTTACATAAACATTCTGCATAAAACTTGTGCATAAACTTTGTGTATAAACGTAGTGCATAAACCTTGTGCAAACATTTTGTGCTTTAATTTTTTGCATGAAACATGTGTATAAGCTTTGTACATTAAACTTGTGTAGAAAGGTTGTGTATGAACGCTATGCATAAACTTTGTGCATAAACATTGCGCATAAACTTTGTGCAAAAATGTTGTTCATAAATTTTGTGCATAAACTTTGTGTACAAGCTTTGTTCATAAACTTTGTGCATAAAGGTTGTGCATAAACGTTTTGCATAAACTTTGTATACAAACTTTGTGCATAACCTCTGTGAATAATCTATGCGCATAACCTTTGTGCATAAACTTTGTGCACAAGCTTTGTGCATAAATTTTGTACATAAACTTTGTGTACAAACCTTGTGCATAAAGTTTGTGCATAAAGTTTGTGCATAAACGTTTTGCATAAACTTTCTGCTTTAAACTTTGTGCATAAACTTTGTGCATAAGTGTTGTTCATAAACTTTGTGCATAACTGTTCTGCATGACCATTGTGTACAACATCTGTGCATAAACCTTTTGCATATACTTTGTGCGTAAGATTTGTGTCTAAACTTTGTCCGTGAACTTCGTGCATAAACTTTGTGCATTAACTCTGAACATACAAATTGTGCATAAACGTTGTGTACAAATGTTGTGTCTAAACTTTGTGCATACACTTTGTGCATAAATGTTGTGCATGAACTTTGTGCATAAACTTTGTGCGTGGACGTTCTGCAGAAACATTGTGCATAAACTTTGTAGATAAACTTTGTGCATACACTTTTGCATAAACATTGTGCATGAACGTTGTTCATGTAATTTGTGCATTAACTCTGTGCACAAACTTTGTGCATAAACTTTGAGCACACAATTTGTGCATAAACTTTGTGTACAAAATTTGTGCATTAACTTTGTGAATAAGCTTTGGACACAAAATTTGCGTATGAACTTGGTGCATAAACCTTTTGTATAAACGTTGTGCATAACATTTGTGCATAAACGTTTTGCATAAACGTTGTGCATAAACTTTGTGCATAAACTGTGTGTACAAGCTGTGTGCATAAAACGTGTACATAAACTTTGTGCATACACTTTGTGCATAAACTTTGTGCATAAACGTTGTGCATAAATGTTGTGTACAAACTTTGTGCAGAAGCTTTGTGCATAAACTTTGTGCTTAAACTTCGTGTACAAACTTTATGCATAAACTTTGTGCATAATGTTTTTTCATAAACTTTGTGCATGAATTTAATGCATAAACGTTTTGCATAAACTTTGTGCATAAAGGTTTTGCATGAATGTTGTGTACAAATGTTGTGCATGAACTTTGTGCAAAAAAATTGTGCATTAACGTTGTGCATAAACGTTTTCCATAAACTTTGTATACAAAATTTGTGCATAGAATTTGTGCATAAACTTTGTGCATAGACTTTGTTCATAAACATTGTGCATAACATTTGTGCACAAAAGTTGTGCATAAACTTTGTGCATAAAACTTGTGTCTAAAATTTGTGCGTGAACTTTGTGCATAAACTTTTTGCATAAACTTTGTGCATAACATTTGTGCAAAACCTTTGTTCATTAACTTTGTGAACAAATTTTGTGCATAAACTTTTTGCATAAACGTTGTGCATAAACTTTGTGCATAAACGTTGCTCACAAATTTTGTGCGAGAACTTTGTGCACAAACGTTGTGCGTAAACTTTGTGCATGAACTTTGTGTACAAACTTTGTGCATAAACTTTGTGCATAAACTTTGTGCATAAACTTTGTGCATAAATGTTTTTCATAAACATTGTGCATAATCTTTGTGCATAAACTTTGTGCATAAACATTTTGCATAAAATTTGTGCATAAAATTTGTGAATACATTTTTTGCATAAACTTTGTGCATCAACTTTATGCATAAACTTTGTGCATAATCTTTGTGCACAAACTATGTACATAAACTTTGTGCATAAACTTTATGTATAATGATTGTGTTTAAACTTTGTGCATTAACTCTGTGTGTAAGTTTTGTACATGATTGTGCATAAATTTTGTGCATAAACTTTGTGCAGAAACGTTGTCCATAAGCTTTGTGCATAAGCTTTGTGTACAAACATTGTGCATATATTTCGTGCATAAAATTTGTGCATGAACATTTTGCATTAACTTTGTGCATAAACTTTGTGCACAAACTTTGTGCACAAACTTTGTGCACAAACTTTGTGCGTAAACTTTGTGTACAAGCTTTGTGCATATACTTCGTGCATAACCCTTGTGCATAAATTGTATCCATGAACTGCGTGCATATAAATTGTGCATAAACTTTGTGGTTTAATTTTGTGCACAAACTTTGTGCATAAACTGTGTGCCTTAACTTTGTGCATAACCTTTGTGCATAAAACTTGGGTAAAGTTTTTCGCATAACATTTGTACATAAACTTTGTGTATAAGCTTCGTGCATAAAATTTGTACATAAACGTTTGCATAAACTTTATGCATAAACGTTGTTCATAAACTTTGTGCATAAACATTGTGCATAATCTTTGTGAATAATTTTTGTGCACAAACTTTGTGCATGATATCTGTGCATAAAATTTGTGCATAAACTCTGTGCATAATCTTTGTGCATAAGCTTTGTGCATAAGACATGCGCATAAACGTTGTGCACAAACTTTGTGTTCAAACGTTGTGCATACACTTTGTGCATAAACTTTGTGCATAAACGTTGTGCACAAAATTTGTGTACAACCTTTGTGCATAAATGTTTTGCATAAACGTTCTACATAAACCTTGTGCATAAACTTTGTACATAAACTTTGTGCATAAGATTTGTGCATAAACGTTGTGCAGAAACTCTGTGCATAAACTTTGTGAATAAACTTTGTGCATAAAATTTGTGCATTAACTTTGTGCATAAACTTTGTGCATAAACTTTGTGCATAAGCTTTGTGCATAAATTTTGTGCATAAAGTTTATGTACAAACATTGTGCATAAACTTTGTGCATAAACGTTCTACATAAACCTTCTGCATAAACTTCATGCACAAATGTTGTGATTAAACTTTGTGTATAAACTTTGTGCATAAAGTTTGTGCAAAAATGTTGTGCATTAACATTGTGCATAAACTTTGTGCATACATTTGTGCATAAACTTTGTGTAATAAGGTTGTGTATAAACGTTATGTATAAACTTTATGCATAAACGTTGTGTTCAAGCTTTCTGCTTGGGACACCCACCCTTGCTTGCGCTATCATGTTAAAGTAGTCTATGGTTGTTGCTGCTTGCGTTAGATTGCCTAGTTTAGTCCTAGCTTAGTTCTGCTAGCCGGGTTTGTCTCACCGGGTTAACTCCTGCCGTTGTGACCCTTGCCAAACTAATAGCTAGGAGCTAGTGCACATCCTCTGACCTGCGCATCAGTCTGGTGGTGCACTCGCGCCAGAGAAGGGGGCCTTTCGCTCCCTCCTCAAAGGGGAGCAAAAGCCCCCCTCTCGCCACTCGCATGGGCATCGCGATGCCTTGCGTGGAGCATGTTGCGCCGCGCAACATGCTCCACTTTCTGCTGTCTTGTTGGTGGCGCGGCTGTGTCTTAGCACAGCGGCAAGCAAGGTTGTATTGCACGCAACACTATCGAGGTTGAGTGTGTGGCACTTGGATTTGGCGCGTGTGAGAGCGTGTACATGCGTCGTCGGTTGTCCGAGTTGCGTCAGTTTCTTCCGTTCATTCGCTGAGCTATGACAATGAGAATCCCATGGCTATTGCTGACAATGATGGCATGCATCACACTCGCACAAAGCATATCAATGCCAAGCATGACTATGTGCGTTCGTTGTTGCATGACTACAACATCAGCATTGTGTGGATTAAGACGACACGGCAGTTGGCTCATTTCTTGACTAAGGCACTGAAGCGTGACTTGTTCAATAAGGTTGTGAGTGCGGTTGGTGTGCATTTGTGAGGTCCTGTCTCTTTCCTTTTCTCTTCCCCTGCCCACTTGTTCTTTGCGTTCTCTGCCCATCCATGTGCACTGCGTCTGTGAGTCATGGGGGAGTGTTGGTTTTTTACGCATTTCTCATCATACTTAGTTATGTCCTTCCCGCTTGTGTTCATCAGCATGGAGATAACTGACGGTGAGACGTGACGCTGTAGGAGTGCCGTTTGGCGGAGCCGACGCACAATGAGGCCCACTTGCAGCTTGCTTGAGCCTCCTCCTCTCTTCTACGTGCTCCGCTCCATCAGCGGACCTCCCCGGCAGTTTCTATCATTTATCTTGCTATCTACATGCATCTAGTGTTGTGTTTGACTGCACGGGTCCATTCGCAGCGCTGTATCATGCATAGGGTCCAAGTTTCATAAGTTTAGGGCACTGTTTGTACCGGGGACTAGAGTAGATGCCGCCAAGGTTTAGGTGGCTTTAACTCTTGACTGATGTTTTTGTAACTGATTCTGACGGCACGGATGCATTCACAGCGTGCATGTTATGGTATGGTCCAGTTTTCAGGCAAAACGGACGACGCCTGGGTTTTGGGCTTTCGGTCGTCTGGCATGGCTCACTGAGAAAACCATCCTGCCTGAAAACAGAGCCTTTTTTTTTTTGGCTGGTAAAATGATTAACAAGTTCTCTAGATCTGGGGAAGGCTAGTTCTTGGAGGTGTCTCCGATTGTGTCTCATTCTAAGTACTGAATCTGTCATTTCCATTTCTGAGCTGCTTTCTGGCGCTAACACTGGCGCGCGCGTCTCAGAGTAACAAAACCAGAGCACTCAGACCAAGATTCTAGAGCCGAAGATTGAGGGGGCAGCAGACTAAGCACCGAGTGTGGAAGCCCACATGCTGCACCGACAACGTAGCTGCCCCAACCTGCAACCTAGAATAGTTTCCAGGCAACCTAAATCCCCTAGTTCAAGTAGGGAGTTTCCTTAGAGTTCGTGCGAACGCGCAAGTTTTGGAGTTCATACTTGCGAACTCCAAAATTTGCAACATGGTGACTTCTGACATCGGTGAGGCCGGTGTCAAAAGTTGATGACTTCACCCTCAAAGTCGACGACGTCCGACTTCAAGAGCGAAGTTTAATCCCGTTTTCCCTCGCACATTTACAAACATGGGCACGGCTGGTGTTTTGTTTTTGAGTATGGGCAACACTGATCTATCAAGGGAAACAATGGGTAGCATTGCATTTCAAACCCATGAGAAACACGCCTAGAAAAAATTGACGTCAACATCGACTCGGCGTCTATATCTATGATGCAAACATAGACGTCGCATGTACGACAGCTTCATTTTTTTGTGTTTGGGAGACATTTCTCGATTACAATTACTCATCCAACCTCGCTCTTTTGTTTTCAACATCGTAGCAAACTGAAGTGAACAGATTAAAGTGAACAAGAGTGTTTCACTCGTTCACGTAACGAACCAGCAAAACATTCTCAAACGGGTCAATAGGTCCAGGGCCGATAGGTCCATTTGAGGGCTTATTTGCTCATTTGCATTGCGAACAAGCACATAACGCAATCGTGGACATCCACGGTCGCGTGATTGTGATGTACATGAAATACCAATGGCCAGTGTGTGACAACAAAGAAAAAGGATTCTTAAGTGGACAAAAATGGCACCCCTATTGTTTTGTGTACCAAAAACGCGACTACTTGATAGCAAAAATTGAAATGATAGAAATTCCGTCACATAAAGGAATAATGAACTTAGGATCAAATAAAATATCACGTGAAACCGATGAAACGTTTAAAACCCTACTTCAAATACCCACTATCTCCAAAGTAACTCCTTTGAAACCGGTGCAGCATGAATTTGTTTCCAAAAGTGGGTGCGCCATGCATGGTGTAAGGCGCTTCGAAAAAAGTGGGTACAGGACGTATCTTTTATCTAGAGTGAGTATCGTGTCCAATTTGTGCGAGAAATGGCCAGGAGAAAATTTGGAGGCCCAAACAATGGGTATAGCGGAATATGGCCATTTTTGCGGCCCCTGATTGTAACTGACACATTCAGGGGGGCTACCTCAGCACCACGAATTGCCCATAATCTGAACCTGTCCCCAGTGTTGGAGTGAGCGATAACTGCGCTGAGCGACAGCTTCGACATGGCGCAGTCGGATGGAAATTTGGAGATCTGTGCGCAAAGTTACTGATTTTTATCCGTAAATGCTCGGGTGCGCCTAGGCCGGTAATTTCTGATGTACAAGCGAGTTTTAATTCTGGCATCCAGGTTGAAGTGGGGAAAGGAGCCTGGACATTTGAGTGTTGCATGCACAGCAGTGCTGTGCATGCATGCTGGCCTAGCTTGGTCAGCAAGTGCGCACTGCAAGCAAGCACTGCTGGGTACTTGACCCAGACCAGTCAGGGTGGGGCTACACCTGATTTGACTACTGGGACCACTTGATCATCATATACAAGCAAAGCTCTAGAGAAAGGACCACTCTGCATCAGGTGGTGCATGCACGACTCAGCATTACATCAACTACCACATGCACAACTCAGCAGCTACATCAGCTACTACATGCACGACTCAGCAGCTGCATGCGGAGCCAAGAGTGGGGACCGTCCTGCATCAGCGGCAACATGCGCGACTAAGCAGCTGGGACCACAACCAAGTTTCCAGCCTTCAAGAAGCCTCTTTGAGAAGGAAGCTGCGTGCCTTGGACCGGGAAGATTCTTTGAGGAAGAAGTCACAACCTTGAAGCAAGACGTTTCCTATGGGCGTAGAGCAGCTGGTCAACTTGCCAGGATCCTACTATAAAACCAGACTGGACTCAGTCAGTCCAATAACTCCAACAACTTTAGCAGCAACTCCATCAACGCTACCAGTTGCACTAGTAGTCCTTCTTTGCCAGACAACGCCTCAGACCAAGACTCTGCAGTCGCTCTCTCACCTGAAGACCCATGTCAGCTTGGCAGCCTTCTGCCAGCCTGGGTCGGTGGACGCCCCTGACTACCGGAAGACCTGGCTACCTAGAAGAGGTGGCCAGACTACGCCCAAGACTGCATAGCAGACTTGCTATGGCTACCTCTCTAGACGTTGCTCATCTCTGAGCCAGGAGCTGTGCCTAGGCGTTGAGCCCACAATTAGTATCTGGCGTCAGCTTTGCCTCTGTAGTGCTGATCGAGTCTAGAAGGTCTCTGTTGGATTTCCCCTCTGTCAACCTAGTAGGGCTGGCAGCACTCTGTCAGCTTGGCTAGGAGGGTTAGAACACCTCTGACAACCCAGTAAGTCTGGCAGTGGCTGCTAGTGTGGAGAGGAGGCTGCCGTGACAACTTGGAGGCCTTTTTACTTGAAAGTCTGGTGACCGTGCTGAGACCCATGCAAGAACAGCCTTGACGGCCTAGCAAGATGTTGCGTCCTTGGATGGGGCAAGTTATGTCATTGCATTAAGTTGAGCTGTGCTTCGTCACTGTTTTCCTGTACCATACTTGTACTTGACAGTTTTTTCAATTACAAGTTTGATTCCAGTCTTCCACTTCTGCACATTGAAGTACAAGGTTTGCTTGTTCGGCACAGAGATCCTAGACTGCAGCAAGACCCCCTTGCTACATCAGAGCACGCGGTGACTTTGTCACTACAGGCTCCCAAAACCCCAACACCCAATTACGTACCAGACATACACGCGTTGTGATTTGTGACGATGCTATTGACCTGTATAGTTTACTATGACCACTCGGTCGTATCCATGCCTGTGTAGATCCATGATGCGGACCCAAGTGGTGCCAAGGTGCGTCTTCTGGTGATGGACCACCTACTCAGAGCTGACCGACGACCGTCCCAGAGTCCTGGCTGCTATCTGGGACCTTCTATAGTTTACCTGCAGGTTGTACGATTTCAACGGTGGACTGGTCGTGGGCCCGATTTGCATGTTTTGCATTATGTGTCCACCATTTGACACCGGATGCATGCAGGTGACCAGTCATAGCATCCAGCTCAAGATCTTGCACATCTAGGTTCAGACGGTGTAGCGTTCTGACTTGTCTATGCAGAGTTACAGCCAAAACGGTGTTCTTGGGCCGGTTTTAGGACAGACCTTGCACTGCCGCGTGCGACGCCCTCCATGCGGCGTGGCAGGTATCTTTGTTGTGGACCTGTCATTTGTTAACTTTCTCTGCAATACTATGCTATTGGAGCTTATGAGAGTTTGCATGTCTACCTACCCTGACTCTTGCTATTTCTTGCACCTGCTTGCTTGCTAGTGCACCAGCTGATTGGACAGTGTCGCCATGTCAACAGCAGCAAAGTTTTGAAGCTTCCTAGCAGTTTCTCATGGTATTGGACAAGCGAAATCTCTCTGATTGAGCTGTGTTGTAGAGACACAGCACCGGCACCAGAGGTGAGGGTCACCACAGCCGCCGTATCTTGGGACTCGTTGCAGCCGTTTAGAGCAGCGACCACCACAAAACTCTCACCACCACACTGGGTGAGCTGCTGCAGTTTCTATCTCAAGTAGCCACGCCGAGCAGCAACAACAGCACTGGGTGGCAGTAGCAGCCTTGTCTGGCTGCCCATCTCTACAAGAAAAAAAGAGGAAACTCATCTCACAGCAGCTCGCGGCAGCGGTTGCGAGCATAGGCAGTGCGCACCTACAACAGCATCTCATAGCAGCTGCGGCATGAGCAGTCGCGAGGAGTAAGAGCAGTGAAGGAGCAGCAGCAGAAGCAACAGCAGCGCAGCAGCAACGGTGGTGGCTAGAAGAGCGGCAGCAAGTAGTGCTGCTGCGTAGCACTACTACGGAGCACTGTTGTGCACCTGCTTAGAAGCTGCGTAGGACTGTGCAGAGCTACGGAGGGCTATGCATGGCTATGCAAGGTTGCGCAGGGTTGTGTAGGGCTGCATAGGGCTGCACAGGACTACAAAGGATTGCGGAGGGCTTCATAGGACTGCGTAGGGCAAGGGGGGGTGACACGGTCACCCCCATCAAGGAGTCCGCATGACTTCCAAAAAAGACAAAAAAACCGTTGGCGTAAAGTACGCCAGCGTAAAAAGCGCTAGCATATTTAACGCTGGCATAAAAAATGCTAACGTCACTATTGGCTTTGCTGATGTCAGCAATTATGGGGTCAAAACTTCCTTTTTCCTTGATGTTTCAGCTCCTCGAGAAATGCTGACGATTCTGAAAATCCAACCAGTGTGCATCCCGGCCTACACTGAACGTTGACATGGCTCCGACTAGTGACAATGACAAAGGACCACTAGATCCCTCTTCCACCTCTTCAAGGGTCATGAGCCCACACTCGCAGGCTATTGAGGACCTACGGAGCCAATAGGATGAGATGCATTGTCTACAGTAGCAGAAGACTCACGCCAGCCGTACGCTCACTGAGCATGTTTGTGGTCAGTCCACGGCCCAACGGCGGACCTCCAAGGGAGTCGGCGGTGTCATACCCTCTGCACAACAGTCAGCATCTGCACCGATAACTGGAGCAGTACGCAACCTCCCACCTCTTCATCCTTGGAATGAGGACCATGACATGCCAAGTATGGTGGATGGTACTCACGAGAGCAAGATTCGGGTGCTTCAAGAGCGTCTCCGCCAACTTCAAATGGGTTCTCGACCCTCACAAACATTTGGATCCTTTTTCTCAGAGATCTGATCCTTGCCTGATTTCTAACCCAGCTTCCCCAGCAACTTTCCTCGTCCTTGTGTCTTCCTCATTCCTCGTCCTTCTCAGCCTGTGGTTGCTCTCCCTACGGAGCGGCAACCCAAGGACTTTGAGACACCGCCCCCACGATATGTCAGCGAGGACGGCTTTGACTGGTGGGAGATTCTTTTCCAGGTCTGGGCCACTTCAAAAGGAGTATGGCCCTGCTATCACAGTCCGTACCAGGTTATGGATCACGCACAGGTGTGACAGCGACCAAGGCAATGTGCGGACTCCTAAACGCCATGCCGCGCGAGACCGTCATGGACTTCCGCCCGTTCCTTGGAGAGGTCGGCAGACACACTAGTGCTGATCCATGTGGGGGATGGGACCTTGCATTGCCCCTGCTTGCTACAGAGACGCACGCCACTCGCGTGACTCACATTCGCGCTTTTCATTCCCTTTGTGAGGGACGTGCCAAGCCCGCAGCTGACTACTAGTGGCAAGTCATGCGCATCTACACACGCCTTGGGACCTCAAGAGGTACACAGATGTCAGCGCCCCGCACGATCATGCTTGGAGTTCGTCTTGAGCACGCAGACATCTTCACAAGGTACAGCGACGCCGTGCTCAAGCCCTTTTCCACCTCCCTTCAGCTTCTTCCTTGGACACATAAGCTTTTCTCCCAAGTGACTTCCGCATATGAGGCAGCCGTGGCCCACTAGGAGAGTCCACTTGGTGCAGTGGTCATCGCATCACCACCGACGCCCTTCTAGCAGTCCGCTCCTCCATCCTGTGGCACATCCTCCTCCTCCCTTTCCACCCTGATTACCTCGACTCAAATGCAGGGTGTGGCAGAAGCGGCACTAGGGAAGAAGGGGTAAAAGAGGCGGGATTCAGGCCAACAGCAGTCACAATAGGAGCAATCACCGGGCAGTAGTAGTGGGCGTACTGTACAGGACTACAATTATGGAGGTGCTCATCGCTAAACTGAGTGCCAGCAGCTGCTTGACTGGACGCGGATCACTCCCGCTCTTCACGTTGCTCACGCACTGCGGTTTGTGTCAAGCAGCATAGCATCTGGTCGTGCGATGACTACGAATGCGACAGTTCCCGCTTTCCTGTCAGCTAGCAGTAGCGACCTGGACCTACGTGACCGCACCAACGCCGAGCTTTGTCACCTTCTAGCGCTTCGCTTTCAAGGAGGTGCAAGTGTGTCATCACAGCCGGGTGGTTCAAAAAGTGTTTGATCATCTGTTCTCGTAGCTTGTGATGACTCGTGTGGGAGGGCACAGTTGGCATGTGATGATGATGGGCCTGACAGGAGCGATTGGATTCATGAGCATCACCTTTGTGCCCTTCGCTGTACCTCCTCACATGTTGCTCTGCGCCCGTGTGAGTCCGAGTGTTCCTTTGCCCGTTCCACAGTGACGTCCTCAAGTCGTGATCCTGCTGGCACCAGGATCATCGATTCTGGTGACACTAACCACATGACCTGTCGTCGTAGTGACCTTGTTGTCCTTGATCCTGTTATGCTATTTCGCTCCGTTCACACAGGCTCTGGTAAGTCGTTGACGGTCCAGGGTGTTGGAGTTGTGTGCTTGGATGGCCGTCTAACCCTGTATCTTTCTGGGGTACTTTTTGTGCCTGACCTTGAGCTCAGCTTGCTTTCTATGCGTGCTTGAACACTGATGGGACTCTCTGTGGAGCACATAGCAGAATCCACGACTGTCTCAGCTGTTGATACTCGTACCATTGTTCTTTGTGCCTTTATTGTGGATAACCTGTATCGTGTCTCCCGGACCTCTTCTTCTTCTTTCTACCCTTCCATTCCCGCTTGTTTGTTTATCATTGCTAATCTCTCTGCTGAGCACTAGCGACTGCTATATTGTCACTTGTGTCATATGGCTCCGACACTGTGTCGAAGCTCATTTGGACGCAGCCCGCACTCGGTCTTGACGCGCCCTCTTTTGAGAGGCCACCCAAGACCGACTGTTTGTTCTACACTCAGGATAAGATGCATCGCTACACCTACTTTGACTCCCGTTCTCGAGCTCTTTGCCCTCTTGAGTTGGTCCATTTGGACCTTCGCGGTCCTCTCCCTATCAATTCTTTGTCAAATTGGGGCCGATATGTCCTGACCCATACTGATTACTTAACCCAGATGCGGTGGGTGTACAGCCAATACCAAAAGAGCGATGTCGCTCTCAGAGTTCGTCTCTGGCTAGTGATGGCTAAGTGTTAGTCCCGTCACACGCTACACATATCCCGTTCGGATCACAGCGGCACGTTTCTTGGGGAGATGGACAGATTATTTGCCGAGCACAGGGTTTTTCACCAGGTTTTTGCTCCTGCTACTCCTAAGCAGAACAGTGTCTCTAAGTGCCTGAACTTCACCATGGAGGAAGCGGTTTATGCTATGCACTACGAGTGCGGTCTCCCGGAATCCTTTGCATTTAAATAATTCACCTACCTGACGTAGGTCTGGAACCGCCTCCTGCATGGTCCCCTTCCGGATCACGTTACACCGTACAAGCTCTAGTTTGGCCACCATGCTGATATGCATCTAGCTTGTGTCTCGGGGTCCGTGGCTTCTGTGTGGTACACCGAGGACCATTAGGGGTCCAAGGTCTCCCTGCGGGATCACTTTTGTGCCTTCGTAGGCATCTCTCCGCGCTCAAAGGCCTGGCGCTTTTGGGACCTCGCCCGTCGTTGCATCGCTCAGTTTTGCGACGCGCTCTTCTTTGAGTCTCTCACCTACCGTGACCTGACTTCTATCACATCGAAGTCTTTCACGCATGTTTCTACATGTGAGGTTTCTCGATGGATGGGTAAGTCTGGGCCTACGAGCTACTCTCGTCCGGCTGATCTGTCCGTTCGAGCCCCCTCCACTTCTTGGTCTTCGGCTCTTAATGACCCAGCAATCTTAGCTGTCGGCCCAGAGACCTCTCGAGCCAAGCCTGCCTCAATCCCTATTCCTTCATACCCCACAGGCACCCATGATTCTGTACCAATGTCCACCAGTACTCCTACCTCTGTGCGTGATCCTGCATCTTCCCCTGCTGGTACACCCAGCCTTGTGTCTCCCATCATTTCACAAGCATCTCAGCATCAGAATCCTCACATTGCATCACCTAATCCTTTCCCTAAGTCCTCAAGATGTGGTCACGCATGTCTCTCACCCAGAGGTGAGCTCCTCGAGCCCAGGTTACTCGTGTGAGCCCGGTGGTCGTCTTTTACCTCTAGTCTTTGGAGTCCACCGAATGTCTGGTCTTGCACCTAAGTGCTCCACTCGTAGCATTATGAGTGGTAATCCCGGCACAAAGTTCCTAGGCCTTAGTGCCGATACAGATCACAAAGAGGTACACCCAACGTGCCCTGTAGGGCACGATCTAGTCACTCACGGGTTTCGCATCACTTGTGATGTAGCAGCTAACCTTGTGGTCGTCCAGCCCTGCTTTGAGGCGTGTGCACTTGCCACTCAGAGCTCCCCCTCGATGGCGCCTGATCCAAGCACACTGAAGGAGGCTCTCTCATCAAAGGATGCAGACGCCTCATGTGCTGCTTGCAAGGATGAGCTTCGTGCCATCTGAGAGAACGGAATTTACGAGCTAGTCGACCTTCCATCGGGGAGGAAGGCTATTCAGGTCAAGTGGGTCTTTCGCAAGAAAATGAAGCCGGATGGCTCATTGGAACGCCACAAGGCTCGGTTGATTGTCAAGCGGTATTCCTAGATTGAGGGCATCGATTACACTGACACATTTTCCCCTCTCGATCGCATCACCTCAGCTCGCTCTATGTTTCATGTAATGGCTCAACATGACAGGGAACTGCATCAGATGGATGTGAACAATGTGTTTCTCCATGGATCTCTAGATGACAAGATTTACGTGGCTCAGCCATCAGGCTTTGAGGATGGTGAGAAGGTCTAGCGCTTGTGCAAGTCCTTGTACAGACTCAAGCAGTGTCCTTGGTGCTTGAACCAGGAGATTACAAGCACTCTGACTCATACAAGATATGTACAGAGCAAGGCAGATCCCTCTCTCTTCATCCAACAATCGCCTAAGCGGTTCACCGCCATCCTGGTCTATGTGGACGACCTTCTAATCGCGTCTCCCTCCATGGAGGTTGTGAAGGAGGCAAAGGTGGTCCTCCAGACCACCTGTTGGACGAAGGATCTTGGTCGTGCTGCGGTGTTTCTTGGTATGGAAATCGTGCAAGACCGATGAAGTCAGACACTCCTGCTGCATGAGGCCCGATACGCATGGGTTGTGGGGGAGCGTTTCAGTGACCTCTTTGGCATAGTGCCCAAGGCCTCCACACCCCTCACACCTGACAGGCAGGATGCCTTAAAGGTGGGAAATCCTACACCACAGTGGATGTGACCTTGTACATCGGCCTCATCGGATCCCTGATGTATCTGGCCACTATCACACGCCCTGACATCGCTTTTGCGACCCTTTGCACACATTTCACAGGCTCCACGTGCTAGAGGCCTTCATGCGCTTGTGCAAATGGTGCGTTACGTGGTCTCCACACCGTACCTAGGACTCTGCTTTCGTCAACAGTGTTCGTTGGTTCTTGTCTGCTACACCGATAGCGACTAGACTTGGAGTCCAGATGGACGCAGTCGTTTCGACTACGTGTTCCTGCTCAGTGGTGTCACTGTGTCCTGGCACAAAAAGAAGCAGGGCTGCATTTCACGTAGCTTGTCAGAGGCAAAGTATGTTGCTCTGGATGTAGGGGTTGCAGAGGCAGTGTGGTTGCAGCGCTTGTTCCTTGAGTTGGATTAATCAGTTCCCACCATTGTGCTTCACTGCGACAACAAGAGTGCTCTTACCATGGCAGAAAAATCTGGTGCTTTTCATGCTCACACAAATTACAGTGCGGTTGAGCATGACTTCATGCGTGATCTGGTGGAGAGACACGTGATCTCCATCATCAGGGTCGGCACTCACATGCAGCGTGCTGATATCTTGACGAAGGCATTGGCTTTGGAAAGTTTCATGTGGCCATTCGTTTTATTGGGCTTCACTCCTTGCCTGACAGAGGCTGACTGCAAGGTGTGTCTGTATTTGTATCAAGTTTTTTCTACACTCGTTGTTGGATTTGTTTCAGTGCTGCATGTGTATGAACATGCGTACCACCGGGTCATGGGGGAGTGTTGTGATTTGTGGCGTTCCCATCAACCTATACAGTTTACTATGACCACTAGGCTGTTTCCATGCCCGTGCAGATCCCTGATACAAACCTAGGTGGCACCAGTGCATTGTCTGGTGATGGACTATCTACTCAGAGCTGACCGAAGACCGCCCCGGAGTCTTGGATGTTGTCTGGGACCTTCTGCGGTTTTCCTGCAGCTTGTAGGATTTTATCAGTGGACTGGCCGTGGGCCCAATTTGCATGTTTTGCATTGTGTTTCCACCATTTGATTCCGGATGCATGTGTGTGACCAGTCATAGCGTTAGGCTTGAGATCCTGCACTTCTAGGTTCAAAAGGCATAGCATTTTGTCTTCTCTACGCAGAGTTACGGCCAAAACAATGTTTTTGGGCCAGTTTTAGGATATACCTTGCACTACTGTGTGCGAAACCCACCATGTGCCGCAGCAAGTATTTATTCTGTGGACCCGTCATTTGTTAACACTCTCTCTCCATTACTAAGCTATCGGAGCTTATGAGACTCTTTGAGTCTCTCTAGCCTGACTCTTGTTGTTTCTTGCACTTGCTTGCTTACTAGTGCTCCAGCTGACTGGACAGTGTCACCACATCAGTGGCACTAGGGTTAGGAAGCCTCTAACATTTTGTCAACACGAGTCCATAATCATTCCAAGTGTGCATTTTTGTCATTGCACAAATTTCAACCGCGCGTTGAGGCCTCGATTTTTACTGGGATGGTCGAGGGCAATTTGACTAGCTGCCCTCATCCTTCAGCAAACCTTCTCAAACTTTTTGACAACTCTGACCACTTTCGAGAATCACCAAAGGAAGTGTCACAACCTTTCAGTCGTCTTCTCGACGTGTCGAAACATATCTAGATTTACAAAGATGCATCTTGCATCTTCGCCATCCATCCTCAAAGCCCTCAGATTCCTCATCGAAGCTTCTCGAATCCAATCACTCAAGACGAGACTCCATACACGTCGCTCGACGATCGACCCAACGATCCCAACTACATCTCATTTGTAACTCAATCCTTGTATGCATTTGTTTGATCATTTCCACACTCTTCGTCAAAGTACACTTACTGTGACCAAAAAACTGTTCAAGTGTCCCTAATTCTAAATCATGTTCAGCCTCTCATCTTTTACTTGTTTACCATCGACACTCCGTTTGGCACATGGTATAAAAGCACAGCGGTGCTGGAGAGGCATCCGTCTGCTTTATCCATCCGGAGGTCTACCTCCCACAAGCCGTGAGCGCATCTCGCACGTCAAGACTTTGCAGACTTCGCAACTGCAATGAGAAGCGAGGGGGCGCATCCGACGACCAGCAGCGGGTCGTCAACAACGACTTTGGCCATGGAAAATCAGAACATACCTATGTACGTGAACCTTGAAGCGGCAACAAAAATGGGCAAGGCAAGCTATGCCGCAGCTGGATCAACCCCTACAGCTCCGACAACCAATCCAGTCGCAGATCTAACTAGGGTAAACCAGCCGGCACTATGGACAGCCTCGACATCGACAGTCGGAACGACAGGCGGCACTAGATGGCAGGCGGCGATCAACGAGGAACTTGCAAACTGCATCTCTGCACATAAGGGGAACAACAACCATCTGCTCCGAAACTTCAATGTCGCCATGGAGGCTCATCGCAACGCAAGTGCACAAGAGGCGCTTCTCTTCGAGAGAAAAACCAAACTCTCAAGCAAACCCAAGATTCGTCCGTACCCTCTTGAACCGCTTGATCACGCAAATTCCAAGGTACCAATAATTCGGATGTC
>SZWC01002521.1:98350-112520 GCA_023375785.1 Penium margaritaceum | reverse complement strand
GAGAGAGGGAGAGAGAGAGAGAGAGAGAGAGAGAGAGAGAGAGAGAGAGAGAGAGATAGAGAGAGAGAGTCGCTAAATCACTAGTGTACACATTGTTACAGTCTCCCAATACACTCTCCAATACACACCCCAGATACACTCAAGGGGAGGGGGGGAGGACATTGTCGAGGTGAAAATGATCGGGCGAATGTCAAGTGCGAGCCATCCAAATCACCGACAAAAAGACGCAATGACCTTCTTTACAGCACACTCTAGTTCCATGGGCCTTGGTAGACATTGATCTAGAATATGCCAGTCAAAACTACCCATAATGAGTTTTAAGGACAAATGTACGTATTGAAAGGGTAATGAATTGTGCAAAAACAAGCCATGTACAAAATCCAACCAAAACCAACAATGTGGTTTTTACTTTTTCCGTCCAAAACAAATTGTAATTTGTACACCGACTAACATATGATTGAACAAGTGTATACATACTCAGTAACTTCCAAGAAGTAGGTATATAGCACATACTATATACATAGGTTGCATACTGTATGAAAGTAGCACGATTAACCATAACTCGGAATCTCTCTCATCACAGGATGCTGACGCCTGGCGAGCTGCCTGCGAGGATGAGCTGTGCGCCATCCAAGAGCACGAAGTTTATGAGCTAGTCGACCTTCCACCTGGGTGGAATGCTATTCAGGTCAAGTGGGTCTTCTGCAAGAAAGTGTAGTTGGATGGCTCAGTGGAATGCCACAAGGCTCGCTTGGTCGTCAAGGGATACTCTCAAATCGAGGGCGTTAATTACATCGACACCTTTGCCCCTGTCGGCTACATGACCTCAGCTCACACTCTATTCGGTGTAGTGGCTCAACATGACTTAGAACTGCACCAGATGGACGTGAACAATATGTTCCTCCATGGCTCTCTGCATGAGGGGATTTACGTGGCTCAGCCACATGGATTTGACGATGGTGACAAGGTCTGGCGTTTGAGCGATTTCTTGTACGACCTCAAGCAATCTCCTTGGTGTTGGAACCAGGAGATCACTGGCACCCTGACTTGTGTGGGATATGTACAAAGCGAGGCAGATCCCTCTCTCTTTATCGGACGGATGCCTAAGCGGTTCACCGTCATCCTGGTCTATGTCGACAACCTTCTGATCGCATCTCCTTCCATTGAGGTTGTGAAGGAGGCCAAGGCGGTACTCCAGACTGCCTATAGGATGGACCTTGGTCCTGCAGTGGTGTTTCTTGGCATGGAGAACATGCGAGACCGTAAACGTCAGACACTACTGCTGCATCAGGCCCGATATGCACGTGTTGTGGGGGAGCACTTCAGCGACCTCCTTGGCGCAATGGCAACGGCCTCCACACCTCTCACACCTGACGCGCAGGATTCCCTGAAGGTGGATGATCCCACATAGTTGGGGGAGACAGTGGATGTGACCTTATACTTCGTCTTATCAGATCTCTGATGTACCTGGCCACTACCACACGCCCTGACATCGCCTTTGCCTTCAACCTCCTTGCACAGTTTTTGCAGGCTCCACGCGCTAGTGCTCGTCATGCAGCAGTGCGAGTGGTATAATACGTTGTCTCCACACCGTACCTCGGACTCTGCTTTCGCTGCCAGTGTTGGGTGGTCCTTGGCGGCTACACCGACAGTGATTGGGCCTCAAGCCCAGATGGACGCAGTCGCACCGGTTACGTGTTCCTGCTTTGTGGTACCTCTGTGTCCTGGCACAGCTAGAAGCAAGGCTGCATTGTACGTAGTTCATCCGGTAGAGTATGTTGCTCTGGGTGCAGGGGCCGCTGAGGAAGTATGGCTCTGGTGCCTGTTCCTTGAGTTGGGTCAGTTACTCCCTGCCATTGTGCTTTGCTGCGACAACGAGAGTGCTTTTTCCATTGTGGAGAACTCTGGTGTCTTTCACGCTCGCACGAAATACATTACGGTTGAGCATCACTTTGTGCGTGATCTGGTGCAGAGACACGTGATCTCTATCATATGGGTTGGCACTTACATATAGCATGTTGAATTCCTCATGAAGGCACTAGCACGTGGGAGGTTTCTAGTGGCCATTCGTTCTGTTGGGCTTCGCCCCTTGCCTGAGAGTGTTTGAGTTCGGGGTGTGTCTATGTCTGTGTCACGACTGGTTTTGCACTTGTTGTAATACACGTTTCAGTGCTCCATGTGCATGGAAATGTGTACCTTCGGGTCATGGGGGAGTGTTGTGATTTGTGACCTTTCTATCAACCTATACAGTTTATTGTGACGACTCGATAATGTCCATACCCGTGCAAATCCATGATGCGGACCCTGGTGGTACCAGTGTGTTGTTTGGTGGCGGACGATCAGCTTGGAGCTGACCGATGACCGTCCCAGAGCCCTGGACGTTGCCCGGGACCTCCTGCAGTCTTTCCTGCAGCACGTAGGAGTTTATCGGTGGACTGGCTGTGGGCCTGATTTGCATATTTTTACATTGTGTTTCCACCGTTTGATGCTGGATGCATGCAATTGACCAGTCATTGTGTCTGGCTTGTGATTCTTCACGTCTAGGTTCAAATGACGTAGCGTTCAGACATGCCTGCACTGAGTTACGGCCAAAACAAACGTTTTGAGCCGGTTTTTAGGACAGATATTGTGCTGCCGAGTGCGACACCCACTGTGCACCGCGGCAGGTGCTTATGCTATGGATCTGTCATTTGTTGTCTCTCTCTGCAAATGCTGTTAAAGCATTATGATAGTCAACCTTGTGTCTCCTAGCCAGACCTTTGCCGTTGTGTGTACGACTTGTGACTGTCGTCACTGTTTGACTAGGCAATGACGCCTAGTCAACGGCTTTGTCGCTAGGAAGCTTCCACGCATCTTCTGACTTCGCTTCGCTCGATCAGTGGCGCTTGCTGCCGATTGACCATGGTGAAGCGAGTGGGCAGGGGAGTCCTTTTTTTTAAATCGCTGGACAGGGCGTAAATGCTTTTTGTTTGCTGGGTAGGGCGTTCCTGACCCCCTCGCGGATTGGGTAAAAGGGCTATTTGGCGACGCTAGATTCCTTATCTACTCTTGCGCCGCTGTCCAAGCAATCCCAGTGTCATGTGGTTACACGAGTCATGTCACAACAGTCGAACCAACCAGAAATCGTAAATGGTTGGGACCACGTCCTGTTGTCATCAATGTACTTATGCATGTCTTTCTTGGAGATCGTAGCTCTTGTCATCGTCCCTCCAGTTCTTTCTGCCTCATTGAAGCCGGCTTGATGCTCACCATCCTCCAGCCGTCAACGAGTCCTTGTACCCTTTATGACTCTGCATGTGCATGAACATCAGCCGGGGGGTCACCATCACTAGCTGTGTATGCACATACAACACCTCTCCCCCATGACCTCGTGGCACACATGTTCATGCACACACAGACGACATGGGCACCAAGCATAATTGGATGTGTGACGAACAAAGGGTGAGTATGGGACAAGTGCTTGAGGAACAGAATGCACACATAAGGAGATTGATTCACCCCACGCTAAGGTACAGAGACAAGGGAGAGAGACCAACAGTTGAAGTGGGTGACTCAAACTGAGCACGTCCCAATGCCTTTGTCAAGAAATCAGAGATTTGGCACCTCGTTCCGATCAACACGGAGCAGGCCTGCAGCTCTTCCCACAGTCCACGTACAAAGTGATACTCTACATCAAAGTGCTTTGTGGGAGCATGGAACACACCATCATTGTAGCAATATCAGTTGTGCTGTGATTGTCACAATGCAACACAATGCACTCCATCAACTGACACAGCTCACGGAACAAGCAACACCACCAAACACCTGTGACAGGCAAAAGTCCCAACTGTAGCAAAATGTCCCTCCGTAGTGCTACATGCCACGCACCCCTGCTGTCCACTCTTCTACGACACAACTATGCTCTCAAGCAAGAACACGTAACCTGTTCAACTTTTGGCGTCAGCACTCCAAGCGTAGTCCCTATCAATGAATCATGACACGACTACAAACAGGTGATTTTTTAACAACAACCCAACCAATGGTGTCTGTAACACATAATGCAAGACCTGCACTCCTGCCTCAAGGTGGCAGACGTAGGATCTTTGCAAAAATCTTCACAAGCAAGTTCACTGCAAAGCCAATGTCAGGCCGCATGTGATGACCATATACATGAGCGACCCAATGAGACGCAAGTATGCAGTCGACTCGACGGGCTCCCCTAGGTCAACTGTGTTGACAGATTTTAGGACTTTCTGACCATCAGGCGTCACGGGGATCGACACGGAGGATGTGGAGGCCAAGAAATTGGTAAAGCGCTCCCCTAAGGTTTCTACATATCTACCTTGGTGGACGTGCATGAATCCATGCTCTCGGTCGCGGGCAATTTCCATGCCCAAGAAAACCTGAACCTTCCTGACGTCTTTCATCTTGTATGTAGTGTGCACTTTACCTTTGACCTTCTGAACTGCCGCCATATCTGCCAACACAATCAAAAGATCATCAAAATAGACCACGATAGCCACAAAGGGCTCTACCGCAGCACTTAGGAAGAGCAAGGGATCAGTATGAATTCTCTTGTAGCTCTCACACTTCAATGTCGAGCGAATCTCATTGTTCCAACATCTCGGTGATTGTTTTAAGTCATACTACGCCTTGCAAAGATGCAACACATGGCATATGCCATCCTCAGATCCGGATCACTGGACCATGTACATTTTCTTGTGTAACCGACCATGGGGGAATGCGTTGTTCATGTCCATCTGATGGTCCTACCAGTTCTGCTGCGCAGCGAGTCCCAGAAGGGTTCGTGCTGTGTCCATCCGACCGAGTGGTGTAGATGTGGCATCAAATTCCACTCCCTCGACTTGTGAATATCCTTTTGCAACCAAAGAGGCCTTGTAGCATTCAGTGGAGCCATCATGCTTCTTCTTTACGTGATAGACCCATCCGGATTTGAGGGCCTTTCCCCCAATAGGGAGATCAACGACCTCGAACACTCTGTCCTCAATCAATGCATCCATATCCTCCTCCATGGCAATCTCACATCACTCAGATTGAGGCCAAGAACATGCCTGGCTCAAAGAGGTGGGGTCTGGTCGACTCTCCTCAGGCGAGCGCTAAGTGTAGGCATGTGGGTCACGTGTGATCTCTCGCAATTCCCAGATGTTTGCTGCATTCTAAGCACAGATATGCTCACAATGCACCTGCCCATATCCTGACTGGGTTTCTACTGAGACCACAGTGCCAGGTTGAGACCAGACAACCAAGCCTAGTACCCTCTTGCCGGGATCTCCACTCACCACTTGACGCACAGGCCATGTGCGCCTTGGCCGGCGTGGACTTTGGATAGGGGGCTGCACCGTGGGTGGTCATGGACGAAGATGGCCACCCTCCTCGCGAGAGTATGCATGGGTCAATGCTGACAACTGGGACGTAGAGGAGACATGTCACAGTAGAACCACTCAGTCACGAGGGTGTGGACACATTGCGAAGGGGCCTACAGTTGGATACACAGACGGAGAGGTGGAGGTGATCCAGAGGATGCAGCGAGGGATGGACCGGCAGATAGAACAGCTCGGTCAACAGCCAACTTTGGCAAAATAGAGGGAGGAGAGAAAGCAGTCAACAAGAAGGGGGACGCAGCAACCGATGGAGGAGAAGCATCAGGGGGAAAAAGTGGGGGAGCAAAAGAGGCAACCATAGATGAGAGAGATGGTACAAGGAGCAATGCAGCGGGAGGGGGAGATCTAGTGTGGGCCATAGGATGCAGTGGAGGTGCAACCGCGATAGAAGGGGACGTATGAAACACAAGGAAAACAGGCAAAGGATAGACAGATGTGTCCATCCCGATGGGAGTACCCACATGTGACCCTCCCCCACACGTTAGAGGCAAGGACACAAATGCGACTGAGGGTATGAGCATCAAATCTGATGCAGATCATGCTATGTATAGGACTTAAGAAAGAAAACATCATGGGACTTGAGAATGAAGTGTCGATCGGGGTCCCCAAATTGCCAAGCCTTGGACTGGGGAGCAACCCTGAGAAATAGATGCAACGAGCCGTCTGGAGAGAGTTTACTCCTTTCCTGGGTGTCGAGGATCTAAACATAGGTGAGACAACCCCAGACCTGGGCCAAACAAAGGTCGTCACGGCAGCCAAACCAACACTTATATGGAATCACATGAGAGGGAAGCAAACCGTGAGGCACACGTTTCCAGACCCATGTCATGTAGGCAATGGCCTCAAAGGCAAAGGCCTTTGACAAACCAGACTCAACGTGCATGGACCGCACAGCATCCATCATCGTGTGGTTCCAATGTTTGGACACGCCAATCTGATGTCGCACATAAGGAGCAGAAGGTCATGAGTCATACCTTGATCCTCAAGCAATAGAGCAGCAGCAGCCATGAACTCTCCCTCGCAATCAGATCAAAAACGATACAAATGTTGATTGTTTTGGCATTCGGTTTGAACTAACCAGTGCCACATGACAAGCATCGTAATGCTTTTGCGGTGCAAACAGTGTGTACACCGATAGTGAGAGAAATTGCCAGTCAAAGTGAGGATATAATTTACTCGCACAATGTGGGACTGAGTGGACAAGGGGCCCATGAGGTCTGCATGCACGCGCTCTAGCGGTCAAGAAATTTTGGCGGAGGACAAGGGGTACGTAACACAATGCATTTTTCCTTGGCAACATGAAAGAAAATCGGATTGAGCCCGCGGTTCAAAAGTGGAGAGGCCAAGACCGAGTGTGGGTCTGAGGCACACAAGCGACTCAACAGTTGCGGAGTGCACATGAAAGAGACAACACTGCAGCAAACGTTGGTGTGTAGTAGACAAGGTGCCAATCACATAGACACGAGCAGGTTGTGGCGAGTAAGCAGTCATGCCGCGGAATGTGATGCAAACGTCTGAAGGTGACACCACGAAGTACAACACTGCCGGTCGAGCAAAGACTGACACTGGAAACACCTGGTAATGCAAGGACTAGGGCACTGACTGCTTGAGCTACAACAGCAGACTGAGATACAACTGTTGTTACCTGGCCGTCGGGCGAGTGATAGCAGGTCCAAGGCAGCCTTCGCCACCTCTAATGTACTTGCAGCTACAACTGATGGCACAATGGTTGGTGCAGCTGATGCGATTGCTCTAACTGTTGCTCGTACGACGTTCGCGGTGATGTCGACGGCTCTTGTAGCCATAACAGAGAACAGTGATGGCATCCCTTGTGACTATCAGTATCAAAATGGATGTTCTGATGGCCATAGCAGCTTCAACACCAACTATTGGTGATGTCTCAGCTGCTGGCACTACAGTTGTTGCTACAGCAGCTGCTTCCACGCAACATCTGCGACTCCTTGCATGTGGACAACAGATCGCAGGTGGCACATTCACTGCCATCTCCTAAAGGGAGACCACAGTCTCCTACTCTGATACCAGTAGAAGGTCACCCACTGCTCTCTCCACACACGCTCAACATTAATCAATTGAAGAGGGGGAGGAACGTAGGTGCATCAGTCAGGTTTTGTAAGACGCCATGGAAGAGCATGCAAAATCTCTCAGGAATGGAGTCTCAAGATGTCGCAAGGCTACCCGTCGAAGGGCGGCGCGATCCAATCCACATCGCTAGCCCGGTCCTCTTGATGGGTCTGACCTTTACTTTACCCATTCACTTACCTACCCCTATGTAGCTGTCCAAACGATCCCGAAATCATGTGGCTACACGACTTATGTCACGAGAGTCAACCAACAAGAAAAAGAAAACTGTTGGCACCACGTCTTATTGTCATCAATGTACTTCTGCATGTATTTTTTGGAGAGCGTATCTACTGTCCTTGTCCCTTTCTTTCTCTCTTTGTGATTGCCGCTAGATTAACACTTGCCACCCTCGAGCAGACAACAAGTCCTCATACCCCTCATGGATCTATGTATGCATGAGTAGTAGCCGGGAGGTCACGATCAATACACGTGTATAAACATACAGGAATGACTATGTAGTAAAATTTTAAGGAACTTGTCTAAAGCATGGAATTTCAATTTTTTCTATTGTTGTAGATGGACAATTATGAAGGATTGGTAGCATGACAACATGATAGTTGCCTTTGCTTGAGGGTTACTAGCTAATACTCCGTGATCGTTTTTAAAAGCGAGTGTAATGACAGCTTGCTTTTGGCTTTGCCTAGATTGTAGTTCAGACGAGATTCCAATTCCCTTTGTGTCTCCATATGAGCATAGTACGCACGTATATATGATTTCGAATCGCATACTTCAAAACGATTTCTTCTGTTCTTGTGATGTTGTTTATATGAGGATGTTCTTGGGACAATTTTCTTGCTATAGTGCAAAAGGTTTGTCCTCCATTTGTTTCATTGACTTGCTTGTCGGCTTTTGTTCTTGGATGCTAAAGAGAGTGAAAGGAAACTTAACACTTTTGTTGAATTTGGACCAGTTTTTTTCAAAGGATCCACTTAAGATTTTGTTGTTGTATTGTCTAGTGAGAAGCGACACATAAGGTTTAAAAAATCCCATTCCTTTTGGGTGTTGGTTTTCTGCGCTGATATTGAATCGTTGTGAAACTATGTGCTCTAAGGGTTGCATGGGCATGGGGATGTGGAAGAATTTTTTTAGTGAGGAATTGATCTTATGGTTTTGATAAATTTGGTCTATCCTGGAGGGTGTATTATCTGCAACACAGAAAAAGGACTTCCGAATGATGTCGTTGCTTACAAAGCTGTGAGAAGATCTTCCATCAAGCAGTACGGGTACCAATCTGTGACTTTTAAAACTCCATATTTGTACCTATACTTGCATCGTTCGTGGGTTTTCCTCATACCCCTTGTCGAGCTTTGCAATCTCTTGAACCCTTGTCTACTGTGATATAAGTCGTTGCCATGGGCGATCGCTCACCGCATTTTTTCCACCGGACAAGAGTTTCGTTGTCTACTACTACCTTTCATCGTGTTTTGACTCCCCACTGTTCTCTGTGACGTCCCTCCCCTTTTGGCGTGTTCATGCTGCTTGAGACAGTCACGCAAGATGTGTCCTTGTTCCTGAAAATCACAGCACAATACCGTAATGAACCGCACATTCGCTTAAACTAATTATTTGAATTCACCCAAGCTTTATCGCGGATATTATGGGGCGTTTTGGCAAATCAGTTCTAAAGTTATGGCATCACAAGTAATGAGGGCGCATCTTTCTTGCTGAAAACAAAAATGGCGGGACGAGGCGTTCAAACGTGAAAACACAACAGGACCGCATAGCCACGTGCCACTTCGGCTCGCCCAGCCTATATTTTATCGCTTTCGTCGCTCGATCATTGAACTTTGCCCGTCGCTTGCGTTCCTACCCTTGGCTTTGCTTGCCCATTCAGTAAGGAGTTGTGCCCATCGGCGAAATAGACTTTTGGCAAAAAAACACTACATGTTTGGGCGATCACCTGCAAAACTACCCAAGGCATATATACCAGAAAACACGGCTATCGGTAAAATTTATAATGTGCATCAATCTCCATTGAAATTGTGGCTTTGGGAACGCTAGCCGTTGGAATCCCGCATAAAAATGTTGTTGTTGGCGGTATCGATGCAATCGGCTAGTGTGATCATTTGCGGAAATTCATCTTAGATGCCCAATTTGGGGATGTTTTACCATGCATCACCTTTGAGACCGCTATTCTAGTAGAAACAGAGTTTGACAAGGGCGAGGGCACTACCTATAATGATTTTGTAGAAATGCCGAGTGTAATGGGCCATAGACGCATGTGTTGAAGCATATACAGTGCATAGGATTTCTCATTCGTTTTTTCAAAGAATTTCCGTAGGTGACACACCAAGTCCACCCGGTTCTTCACAGGAGTCAAAAAGCCATGCCACGTTGGATTGATGTACTTGAGAAGTAGTATGTCTGCACTCAACAATGTGAGTGCAGTCGCGCAAGCTGTTGATACGGCTTCAGCAGTCTCTTGCTTCTAGTGGATGGTGTTTAGATTGGACCACCAACTTAAACCCGTGCCAAAGAAAAGCAAGGCTGGGATGTGAACTTTCTTACGTCATTGTTGACCCCATCAGTTGTAAAGAACACCCCCAAACTTGTCAGCCACATCCTGACCCTTGCTCCTTTTGAGTTCATATGATTGAACGACTCGAAGAGAACTTGTGGAATTTGGGGTTCAATTCAGATCTGAATATTTCTCTTGGTGAGTACTGCTTCTTATGCTTGTGAGTTTTACAGCTCCATCACCGTGTTGAGCTGTTGGATCAATGTGCGTTGATTCTCTCAAGTCCCAAGAGCTTCTGGTATAGATCTTCATTGATGCGAGTCTGTCAGCCGATGCCTCCTATCGTGCCATATATGGATATGGCAGACAAAGATGGGGGTGAAGGGTTCGTCAACGAGTTGGCCGTCCGGGTCGTCGATGCTAAGAATTCAGCGTGAAATCTGCCGGGAAGTGCCATTATTTGCGACTTACTTATCCCCCATTGACAAGTTTTTTGCTTGTAACGTTTGCTTTTCGAAAGGTGTGCTCGCTCTGTTCAGCGCTAGCATGAGGTCTTCAAACATGGGTACGGTGAAAATCGCTAAAGACTTGTGTGAGGTTGTAGCCTTGTAGTTAATGCGTCGGCTGCCCTTCTAGTGCTGCTGCAGTTTGATACCAAGTGTTATGCCGAGCGGAACATAGATGGTTCATAGGGTTGAGGTCCAAAGCAAAAGACGATTCGTGGAATTTGGATTAATGGATAATGTTTATTAAGCAATGTGTGTACTTTAATGAAAAGTGACGAACAAGTTGACCGCATGTATACGATAACGAGAATTATAATGTGCTATGTTTCGGGTTTTTGGTTAATGAGCCGAGCTACGCCTGCGATGTCGCCTCCTGAGTGGTCACTTATAGAAACTCCGCCAAGAAGTCGAAGGATTTTAAGAATATTGAGGCACAATTTATTCTAGCGTGAGACGTCGACCAAAAACTTCGCCGAGAAGTCTAGCGCCATTGATGAGCCAATTGAAAAGTATCTTAACATCAATACAATTTGCGATACTTCTGTCCATCATTCACGAAAGTGGTCAGAAGTGTTAGAACCTTCGTCAGCGGAAGAGTGGAGGTCGGGGCTGGTGGTCAAAGTACCCTGGAACGACGGGCGTAAAGATCCTGAGTTTTTTGCACAGTGGGCCATGTATGTAGGGACTCAGATGCCCACTCTCGGATTTTATGGGTTTGGTGTACATGTGGGTCGCAACTCCTTTGTCCTTATGTTATTCCCATGGGTAATCTTATCTTCTCTATCCCACTGCCCTGGATCCGGCTTACTGATTTTTGGACCAAAGCGTTGAGGGGATTTTTCCACTAGCCTTGCTTGTGTTTGTTCTGGTGTAAAGCTTTTCATTACTTAGGCCAATTTTGATAATGGTCGATTTTTTTGCTTCAATCCATACTTAATATTCCATTTCATTCTATATTATCTTTATGGAGTTGGAAATTCATGAAGAAGTAACGTGAATATTATGAAACCTCTTGATTTCTAAGTGAGGCCTCTTTAATTCGCTGTTGAAATAATGAATTTAAGAGATTCATGGTGGGAGGAATTTCTTATACGGAAGATATCACATTTCACCCATATTTTGCGTGCATTTTCTCATGTTTTCTGCATTTCTCATGGAAGTTTGCTTGTTTTTGCACGAAATTCTCACCCGTGTTCCTCTCGCAGACTTTAAATAGACCTGCAGGATGTTTATCTTGCAGGTTCTGATCGTCTCCTGGGAGTGCGCTCTATGGTGGGACTTCCACAGCAGGATCCAAGATCCTGTGCAGGTGTTGTCTTGTAGAACCATCCTAGGATCTGTTATGTTCCTATTTTATTGGCCTTATAACCCGACAGCATTTCGACCGCACACTGTGGACCGCTAGGACTCTGGTCAGGTTGGTTTAGCAACCCATGGATCCTTGCATTAGGACCCTTCTCCTGCTAGAAAAACGCAGCATATCTAAAGGGCGGCACGAAAAAAGTGTTCGAAGAGGACGCACTGAGGTTTGGAAGAAGTTTTGCTTTCGATCCGTTCGAAAAGCCATGAGGCACACATGAGCAGAGAGGAGAGAACACTCCCCATTTGCGCTGAGCGCTGCGTCCCCATTTGCGCGCCAGCCAACTGTCATCCACAGCTGGGAGCCGTGTACCGCAAAAACCGTTGGCAGCCTCGAGCAGCAAATTTTCCCAACAGGGAAAGGTGTCTTGTCACTTTTCGATCCGCTCCTACCCTCTCGCTCCACCTGTCCAATCGTGAACGTTTGATTTGCCTCCTTGCGCGCCTAACTTATTGCAGTCTGCCTACGAGAAGACGGTTAACGTTGTCTCTGCATCCTTGCACAAGCTTTGCATTTCAAGCTCCTGCGCGTTCCCTCCAGCATGGCCCTTCTGCTTTCCTCTGACTGATGGTAACATAAAGCTTCAATATCTTCCGCCCCCCACCTTTATTCTCCGCCACTCTGCCTACCTGAGTTCCGCTTTCTCTTACTACCCCATTTCCTCCCTCTCCTGCTCCTGCTCCTCCTCCTCCTCCTCCTCCTCCCTTCCTCCTCTCCTGCCTCCTCCCACTGCTTCTCCCTCTTCCCCACCACTCTGTGCCTCTTGCATTGCCTGGCAGTCAGCTTTCTCTCACACCGTCCGCCCGCACAACCAGCTCTTCTCCTTTTCAGCCCCTCCGCTTTCTTCCGTGCACGTGAGACCCCTCCATCGCTCACTTCTCCACCTGCATACCTGTATCGCGGCCACTTTCCTAAGAACCACCACCCTAAGGCAGAACGAGCACAAGCACAAGCGCCCACCGCAAGCACGAGCAAGAGCACGGGCATGGAGGGCGGCAAGCCACCCACGCCGCCGGTGATGTCGCCGGCGCACAGCATGGAGGCGCGCCTAGGCGCCTCCTCCGACTCCCTCCAGCCGTGGCCGGGGATGCTCGGCATCGCGCCCGGCGGCCGCAGCGTCTCGCGCTCCGTGTCCGCCAACCACCACCACATGGCGGGGTCCGCCGCCGGGGCGTCCCGCATGCTGCACCGCTCGCAGTCGCCCAAGTGCCAGCAGCCGCCGCTGCCCACGGGCCCCAGCGTGGACATGGAGCCGCTGGTGCAGGCCCTGAAGGAGGACAAGGCGGAGGGCAACGATGAGGCGACGGAGACGAAGGTGAGGGACGCCGCGGCGACGATCCGCGGCAGCCTCAAGAACAACCCCGAGAACAAGGCGCGGCTGCTGGCGGCCGGCGGGATCGAGCAGCTGGTGGCCCTGCTGCAACGGCGCTGCGGCAGCGGGGGCAGCGCAGCAGGGGAGGGCGGGCCAGCAGGCGGCGGCGCGACGGAGGGTGAGGCTCGGGGGAGCGACGAGGCGAGGGGTCGTGGGGGTGATGACGACGTTGTCGTGGAGCACTGCGTGACTGCGCTGTTGAATATGGCGCACTCGGAGGGGGTGGAGCCCATCATCACGGCCAAGGGCGGCATCGAGGCCATTGCGCGAGTGCTCCAGCCACCGCCGGCTGCAGCAGGGGCAGGAGCCGGCAGGGGCGGGGGGTGCGGCACGCCGGCGGCGAGGGAGAACGCTGCCGCTGCCCTCTTTGTCCTGGGCGTGACGCCGGCCAACCGCACGCGCATCGCGCACGCGCCCGGCGCGATCCCCGGCCTCGTACACCTCCTCCGCACGGGGAGCGTGCGAGGGAAGAAGGACGCGTCGCTGGCTCTCTTCGCCGTGACGCAGGACGAGGAGAGCGTGGAGCTGGTGCTGAGGGCGGGGCTCGTGGAGGTCCTGGTGAACCTCCTCGGCGCTGCTGCCGCGGGCGACACTGCGACGGCGGGAGCGGAGCAGGCCGGCGGGGTGGAGGACAAGGTGATGGCCGTGGTGGCGAACCTGTGCAAGTTTGCGTGCGGGCGCGACGCAGTGCACAAGGAGGGGGGGATCGCGGCGATGGTGGACGTGATTGACGGCGGCACGCCGCGCGCGCAGGAGTACGCCGCCATGTCGCTGCACCTTCTGGCCATCAGCAACGAGGCGTCGTTCCAACTCATTCTGGAGGAGGGTGCGATGCCCGCGCTCGTGAAGCTCGCACAGTCAGGAACCAATCAGGCGAAGACGAATGTGAGCACGTTCTCGAAGTGGTCTTGTGACATGCTTGGAGGAAGAGGGGAGGGGGGGGGGGGGGAA
>SZWC01002521.1:7217-47217 GCA_023375785.1 Penium margaritaceum | reverse complement strand
TGGTTTTTGAAATGTATGGTGATCCATCCATCTAGTGCTCTAGGACAGCTGAAACTGCGAGCAGGATGCTTGCAGCCTTTAGGGTTTTATCGGTGGACTGGCCTTATGCTCGATTTGCATGTTTTACATGTCTGTCTACCGAATGGTGCCAGACTAGTGCACGCTTGTCATCTTCACGTCCAACTCAATGTTCTACATCCTTGGGTTTGTATGGTTCAGCATTTGGATGTGTGTTCACAGAGTTTGAGCCAAAGATGTAGTTATGGACTAGTTTTAGGGCAAAGAATATCCATCGCAAGGCACAACTTGGCTGATACCCACAGCAGCTACCTATTGTTGGTGTTTTTCAATTGCCATCTATCTTTGCGCAATGAAGCTTATGAATCCTATGTGACTATGCATATCTCTCCTAGTCATACCCCTTCTGTTCTTGCACTTGCCTTATGTCCAAGTGTGTCAACTCATTTGAAGTCATTTCAACATCAAAATCATGGGTGTTTTGAAGCTTTCGAGTACTTTCTGTTGGCATCACATTAGCAAGGCATTCCTTGCTGAGTTGAGCAGCAGAGCCCCAACAATACCAGCAAAAATGAGAGACATGAATGTAGTCATAGTCATACGAGGACCCACTATGCCACGGTGACCAGTGTCAGCCTATAGTTGCAACAAAATTGTCGTCGTGGAAGAAAAAAAAAACAATGCTACACCACCAAACTATCAGTGTAACTACAATCATAATAGAGAAGCCACCACGTTTGGTATAAAGTTACAACAAGAGTAGCAGTAGGAGTCTACATTTGCACCTATAGTTTTAACTATTGCTGCTACTAAGGCTATGACAGACTTGAACTGGACACTGATGCTGTTGCAAACAAAACCACTTATCGGGCAAGACAACCAGCGTTCAGCCATTGATACGGGATGATCGCAGCTGCTGCTGATGTGTACATGGCTGCAGCATCAGACGTAACTGTTGCTTCAGTCGTCGCAAATCAAAGCTAGATGGTGATGCTAGTGTGGAAAGGGGCACCTCTTGGGCTAAGATACCTAGTTTCACTTTTAGTTGTGGGGAAATAAGCAGTGATTGCTATAGTAGCTACTTTAGAGACATGGAAGCTTATGACATGGGTTGTGGTGCTTGTGAGCAGCAAACACGAATGTGGGAGATGCTATGCTTGATCACGGTTGAGCGCGAGTTGCTTCTCCTCTACTGCTAGAGGTAGAGCAGGGATACTTTTGCTATGTGAATGGCGGAGATACAGTGGAAAGCACAGCTCAGTGACTACTACAACTGATCTTATGCACCAAGGCCTCCTAGTGCAGGGCTAGTTGCCTCCACGACTTTTGTGCGGGCGGCGAGCATGGAGGGTGGGAAAAAATGCCCGAAGCTCACTTAAAGCAGGTTGTAAAGTGCAGTTTTGAAGTTAGAGCAGCCATGCTATTGTGGCACGTGTGCGACCTGGTGGGTCCCGGCCAAGACCAGCCATACAACCAGGCCCCAAGCCTCAAAATCCCACTACACATGAGTATGTTGGGGAACGAGGGAGGGAGCTCTCACCTTTGCACTCCAATTCAATTAATTCTTGGAGGTTTTTGATGAGAAGGACACGAGGGAGGGAGGAAGTGAGAGACATCATGATTTTGAAGAACCAAAGTCCACGTGTAGAGAAGTGAGTACGAAGAGAAGTAACGGGTTGGTGGCACTTGGGCTTTCTCAGCCTCACCTCGTGTGTCAAGCCATAGGTGAACTGCTGCCACCGTTGAGGTCCAGCCGGACCTCTCGGGTTAGAATGAGAGTGGCTACCGTTGGGAAATTCTGGTAGCATGATCTTAACAGCATCAGCAACCGGCAGCTAACCAACACAACCACAAACCACACAAGCATGCGAGATTTTCGCATAGCGTCCTAGAATGTAGGTGGGCACACCAATGTGAATGTGACAACAAATTCAATAAGATCCATGTGATCAAGTTAACAAGAGGTATTTTCCGGCCCATTTATACTAGCCTTAGGCTACACAAATGGAAGAGGCTGTCTTAGCCAAGTGAGGGGAATGTCCACATGATTGGATGGATTGTTGCCACTAGACATAGCTATGTTTGAATGGCATCTACCTAGTTTTACTCTCATGTATATTCTCATGTATGTGGAGGCCAGCTGAGAGTGATTGAGGTTCTAGAGACCCAATACGCAGGCACCAATGCCATCAATAGTCATATTTCCATACATGTGCATAACTGATACAAGTGATCAACAAGGTGAACAATACTGCAGATGCATACATCAAAATCTCAGCCACCCTCAATCAAGGGTAAAAACGGGAAGAACGAAAGGTCACTTTGTATTTCTTTTCCGCCAATGCCTTGATCACGAAGTCAGACCGCTGCATGTCTGTGCTGGCCTAAATGATTAATTTTACCAATCGCTCCACCAAGCCACATACAAAGTCATGTTAAGCAGCCATGTAATTGTGCATGCATGAGAGATAATAGAGTTCTCTGCAATGAATGCATCACTATAGTTTTTGCAGTGTCATATGATCAACTGCATAGATCGATGCAACTCATTGAACAAGCGCTATAGCCATACCACCTCAGTAGCCCTAGTCCCCGATGTAAAGAACTCTTTTCTGAAGAAGATATGCACAATGAAATATTTCTTTCAAATGTGCCATGACACAAGAGTTCCACTCAATACGAGCACATAACCAGTCCAACATTGCCCAACAAGAATCCTAGCTTAGCAACTGATTGTATAGTCATCAGCCATTACGGAGCACTGCCTCAATAAGCCCAGTCTGGGGTACATTGTGGAGACCACGTACCACACCACTAACGCAAATACACGTAAGATCATTTCCCATGAACACTGCAATAGCTGCATGAAGAGGTTGATGACAACGGTACTATACGAACAAGTGGCTGTGGTCAAGTACACGAGAGAGTGAGGCGCAAGTACACGATTACGTCCACTATCTCTCCTTATTGTACTATATCATTCACCTTTAGGGCATCTTACCTGCCTGGTGTGATGAACATGGAGGCAATGGAAAAACACCCATGAGGCCCTCTTGCGTAGATGCCGCCAGTAGACGACACACATGATTCATTAATTCAAGAAGCCCCACTATTGCTGGGTGTAGTTGCCACCAATGGGCCTATAAGCAAGAGTGTCTATTTATTATAGTGTAGCTGGAGAAGCTAGAGTGTTTGCTGCCAGCGTCTAACCACTATCTCCATCCCGAGTAATACATATGCAAGAATAACATTGTTCATCATGCAAGGAAACTGGATGACTACCTTTTCCTCCTTCATGGCTATGAAATACTTAAGTTTCCATCAAATAAAGTTGGGCATATCAACGTCATCTTGTGCATAAACTGAGCAAGTCAGTGTATAGGTAATTTTTCTGCTTACAATACCACAATAACTACTTGAGAACATACCAGACTATGCACAAGTGCCAGCCTTGTCGCGAACCTCGAAGCTCGGTGGCTGCTCTTTGTACATCTTGTCTTCTAGATTGACATGGAGGAAAGCATTTTTCACACCCATCTTCTGTACCCCCTTCTTGTTCCGAGCTACAAATCTTAACAGAGCACGGCCAATAGAAATTTCACCATTTGGTTCTAAGGCATTGGCAGGGTCACCAATATCTCAGGCTGGGTGGAGCCACACACAAGTGTGAAGGGTAGCAGGAACATAGACATAGCAACAGAGGACTTGTAGGCAGGTGGGAAACCAATAGATGTAGAGGGTACAACCACCATTGGTGAAGGCACCGATATAAGGGGTTCGTAGGTATAAACATAGGAGATGTAGACATAGGTAGGGGCACACGGGGAGCTGTATGGTAAAACATAGGCATACTTATAGACTCAAATGGGAATGCTCTGACAAGGAAGGTCACAATGGTAAAATCATTAGCGGTTGATGATTGATCGACAAATGAGGAGCCTCAAACAGACCCAACAAGTGGAACACACTCCTTAAATTACTTGTACCTTGCATGGATGGGTGCATGATTGGCGGAAAGGGGGAGGATTTGGGTGAGGTCCCGACTCGTGAAATCCTCAGAAAATATAGCAACTTGGGACTCAAATTCATGATGGAGAGCATGATCCCACGAATGCCAAGCCTTAGACCACGGGACTATACCAAGAAAGGCATATATGCAAATCCATAGAGAGATCTTGGAACCCTATTGGTCTTCAACGTACCAGACACAGGCTAGGGACTACCATACATACATCGGCCAACAGTCCACACCGTAGCAAAACTGGAGCACGTAGGTATGACATGGCCTGGTAAAGGACGGTGTGGGAGGCGGTTCCGACCACATATCATGTAGGAGATGGACTATGGGAGACCAAGATCAACTCACAAGACATGGAATGCATACCCAATGTTGTAGTTCAAGCGCACTGACACATTTCTTTGCTCGGATGTGCTAAGGATGGAGAGGTGGTGAAAGAAACCACGCCCTCTAAAGAATGTGTCCATCTCGCCTTCGACCATAATGTGTGGCGGATATGACGTGACTACTGCTCAACCATGACCATTCATGGATGATGCAACAAGGGGTCATCGCTCATGTGGAGAAGACTGTAACCCCCCACATTACGATGCTTTTTTTTGTCAAAGAGAGAGTGTACCAACTGCAATCTGACTAGGTCTTGGCTGGGTGGAGAGGCAGGTCCAAGTGGACCAGCACCAACGGGCATTGGGACAGAGTGACAGGCACAGGACACGTGCAATGATGCATCTTACCCTACTTGAAGAAGATACCCTTGGCCTCAAGTGGCTTCTCAAAGGAATCCATGTCAATATTGGGAGGAGACTGTGACCGAATAAGCTTGGATGTTATGTCCATGCTTACATCGTACAAATGCTCATGTAGTCGGTACTAATGCTTAGGCAAGGGCATACTGGCAGCACGTGCATGCACCAAAAGAGGAAAAGTAAGATGGAGGGAGCATAGAGGATGACAATTCATAAGTCATCCATGGCAAAGGCATGGAGGAAACCAGCACAGGTGTCAATAGCATCTATTTTGACAAAGTTACGAGAGTGCTTGACGGTGAGTCCCATCCTAATGCAAGTACCAACAGAGTGCAAGTTAATCTCAAGAGTAGGGAGAAGAGCGCATCATAAATGTTTGTGTAATTCACAGACAACAACAAATTGCATACGGCCCGGACACACATAGATGTGAACAGGCAATGTCTTCTCGGACCCCATGTGGACATACCGGATTGTCATGACAAGATCAAGGGAGACAAATTCAATGTGATGATAGGTCATGTAATGAGTGCCACTTGAGTGGATGATCCAAACAACACCCGTCGTTGCAAAACAAGGTGCCAAAAAAATGACACAAAGTATCTGCATAGGACTGATGAGGCAAAGTTGTAGTATCGGACCGGTACTCCTCACGATCATGCACAGATGGAGCCATCAACATGCATCACCACAAGATATGAAAAGCACATTATGGAATGGATGTGGACCACTTGGTTTTGTCAAAACACTCACACCTCCTTGAATGCAAAGCGTCAACAGTTGATGCAATCGTGTAATAGTATGATCCAGAGGGTTTTGTTCAACGGTGTTGGGGAGATGGTATCTTCGCTGCTTTCTTGGTTGCTACGTGATCCTCATGCATGTTTCTGGAGGCAATCTACAACGTGTGATCCTCCTGGGGTCCACACATAATCCTACAACAGTGAAGGGACTACTGACACTTCATGTTGAAGTACAATCCTCCACGATTGTATGTGTGCTCATGCCTTCCTTTTCAAGATGGCGCTCTTAGCACCATCTTGTTGGGGGCCAACATGGACCAATGGAGAATGTTCCTAAGTGCTGACCACAAAGACGTTCAAGGAAGTATCCACACGCATTGAGCTCTTTTGTTGAACCTAGTGCTACTTATGGGCAAAGACAACACCCAAAAGGCAACATAAGCATACTAGCTAAGCCCGATGGTTCTCGTGACCATGGCGGTGCATTCGGCAGCTGCATCCTCCATCGCTCCCTCTCCTCCTCCATCCTTCTCTCCATCATCCCAGACTGGCCACGCCTTGGGCGTTGCTGAAACGTCTCATGGAACAAAGGGGGGAAAGGGACATGGTAATGGACAAAAACAGACGGTCCACGTTGGCCCCCAACAAGATGGTGCTAAGAGCGCAGAACCAATAGCGACCAATCTTTTGCAAGATAGTGTAGATGCACCTCAAATGGCACCAACATTCATCCTCCAGCTCAGGCGCTTAGAGAGTTTTGAACTCGGAAATGTGACATATCCCCATGCCNAAGCATACTAGCTAAGCCCGATGGTTCTCGTGACCATGGCGGTGCATTCGGCAGCTGCATCCTCCATCGCTCCCTCTCCTCCTCCATCCTTCTCTCCATCATCCCAGACTGGCCACGCCTTGGGCGTTGCTGAAACGTCTCATGGAACAAAGGGGGGAAAGGGACATGGTAATGGACAAAAACAGACGGTCCACGTTGGCCCCCAACAAGATGGTGCTAAGAGCGCAGAACCAATAGCGACCAATCTTTTGCAAGATAGTGTAGATGCACCTCAAATGGCACCAACATTCATCCTCCAGCTCAGGCGCTTAGAGAGTTTTGAACTCGGAAATGTGACATATCCCCATGCCACGAGCATCTAAAGCAAACATTGCCAGTGCAAGATCCTATCCTTATCGAGGATCCGCCCTCATCCTGGTACCTGTCATGTTTAGAAAGGCCCAAAATTCAATAATCTCTTTAGGAGTGGCATGCAGAAGGCCGCACATCATGCACGTAGCTCCTTAGACCTAACAGTGGTTGGTAGTTTGGTGCCACACCAGGAAGTATGACCATGTTTCCTCTACCTCCGCCTAAACATGGCACACTCCATAGGAATTGAATCCAGCCTTGTTCACATAGTAGAGAGGAGGTATCTCAAATTCTTTTGTCAACCGCTCCATGGGGAGGGCGACCGCATGCTATGGAGCAAGTGAATACAGTGGATCAAAAAATATCGTTGAGGGGAATATCTCCAGATAAGAAGCCTATCACCCACCTCGAGGAATGCTATTGTGTCTGTTACAAAAATGCTCCTCGAGTACACATGCCACTTCTACTTGTGGATCTCCATGTTTGAGACCCACATGCTCGAGGATACACTATTGCATGGTCATGATACACAAAGTGCACTGCTGATCTGCCATTGGTGAGACGATGCCGACTGCTCATGTCGGCTGCTGGAAAACACTTGAGCACGACAATAGAAAGTGCATGATATCCACTAGCACGTTGTTGTATCGGTGTTTCTTTCACTAGATTCTTGATTCGTAATCCCAATTATCGACGAATGCATGCAAGCACATAATTTCTGCTCCCCTTTGGGATAAATTGACCTAATCCTCCATGTTAAGAGTGGATCCCATGGATGACACTCCACACATGTTCTTGTTACTTCTTTTATTGTAAGTACAATTACTACTTTTCTTCCTACGGCTACTTTTTTATATTGCTGCAGTTGCTACTCCCAACGCTACTATTACTACTGGTGTTTTTGAGGTGACTATTACTGTTGTTGCTTCTATTGTTGGTGCTCTTGTTCTGACCACCAAAATCAGCAAAACTGCTAATGCTGACAGCAGCAATGTCCCTCTTTTTCTATTGACATCGAATGGAATCTTAGGGTATCTTTGGGACGACTCGTTTTCGGAAATTGGCCATTTAACTGTGCGCCATCCGTGTAAGCAGACGAATCCGTTTAGTCACAAATCATGTTCGGCAGGAAAATCATTTTGCCGAGTCGACTCCACATAGCGTTTTCGGCAACGGTACGAGGTACCCCGTTCCGGATTTTCGGAAACGCTATCCACCCCGTTTGAAGGATTTTGGTCTCCATTTGCCCCATGTTTCAATTTCTTATCTCCATAAGCCGCGACTTCAAAACTTTCATGTCAGGACGCCCCGTAGCCAGAGGGTCGGTGACAAGGTACCCTGTCGGGTACGTGGTCATTGTCCAGACATTTCCATTCTGCGACTTCAGTTTAATATCTCAATGTAAAAATATCCTTGTTATCAAACATTTTTAAGAAGAAAATGAGACCTTCCAAAAAGGGGGGGGGGGGGTGGGCGGATATATTGCACAACATCATTTGGGGAGGGGGGGTTTAAAAACAACCACGCGAGCAATTCAAAGAAGACACCTGACAATAAGAGGAGTTGTAATCTGTTTCTTAGGAAGTGTTCTGATAGATACAAATATTTATAGAAATACCTTAGACGAATCAGTACGAAAATGGGGTATACGGTGACGTGACAATATACCCCTCATGTCAGGGTATAATGTAACAAAACAATCTACCCCGCGGGCCATCGCGGGGTTTATTGTGACCAAAAAAGTGAAGGCGGGGATTTTGGTAATGAAGAAATGAAAGGCAGGGTAACATGTGCTCTACTTTTTAGCGACGGGGGGTTTGGCGAGTTTGGTTTCTGAACCCGGAGTATCTGGATAGTTTCTTCTAACTTTTTTGGCACGTATCTCATCCGCTAAACGCGCGCTAGCCTCCTCTCACACATTGAGCAGCGGAGCTTCATTAGTCATAATTCTGGCGGCTCATGGATGCCACTGCACCCCTCCTCAAAACGCTCCCTCATCCACCTCACCTCCAGTCTGTGTGGTCGGCTACTTATCCGGCTACAATTCTAGGAGATTCATGTTTCCCGATCGCCATGGATGAGTTGACACAACTTGGCTATACCGTCATAATTGTAAAAACCATTGGTTGTGCCTAACCAACGGTACGATGGCCACTGACATGAGGATAACAGGGATGAATGTTTTTCCCAATTTTCATGAACACGTGCCGCCCTCAACAACGAAATGCCTTTGGCGCTCGAGAGCCATAATCCGCATCTGTGTGTCATTGTATCCCTTGTTTGTATGATTTCAGTCCATCCTATCATCAACAGATGCTTCATTTGTAACAGCGGCCCACTTGCCATGAGGCTCTCAACAATGTCCCGCCATGGAAAGTTCTTCACATGGTGGAAAGAAATGTTGGAAGTTCTCCTTCCAATTATCTCTCTACACTATGAAAAACGTCTAGTGCGCTAAGAATTCACATGTGGCACAGAGTGGATGGAAATCCTTGTCTTTGGAAGCGAGACTCAATTCCGCGAGGTTGCACAGATGAAGAGGTCGGCATTCATTTGGTTGTGCGACACCCTCCGATGACAATGTCTCCTTGGGACAACAAAGATGAGTATTACCGTCTTTGAGCAATTCCTCATCTTCCTATCGATTGTTGCCCACACCGAAACCAATCGGAGTATTGCGCGTACATTTCAACACAGCGGCGAAAAAAATCATCGAATCTTCCATACGGTACTCAACGCAATTTTCTCCACGCACACCGACTACATCCGACTTCCGTCCATTGGAGAGAGCTTCAAGTGGGCCGCACAAGACACCATCAATGGAGATGCCTTTGAAGGTTGTCTTGGTGCCGTCGATGGCACCCACATAGCAGCTGTTGTGCCAGAGAGTGACAATGGACGGTTTTGTGACCGCAAAGCAACCGTCTCCCAAAATGTAATGGCCGCAATTGGGCTGGACGGAAGATTCGTCTACGTTCGTGCTGGGTGGGAAGGATCAGCCCATGACTAGAATATCTTTTGGGATTCAATAACGTAGGGCTTCACCATACTTGAGGGGTTTTGTTATCTTGTTGACTCAGGCTACCCCTTCACACATGGAGTCCTACCTCCTTATCCCAACACTCGCTACCATTTGAATGAATGGAGAAGAGGCCAACGTCGTCCACAAAATCCCAAGGAGTTGTTCAACAGGCGGTACTCCGGGAAGAGGAGCATCATGGAGCACGCTTTTGGATGTCTCAAGGCCAAGTTGAAGATTGTGAATAACATGAAACAGTTTCCATTTGCAATGCAACAAGACGTCGTGATTGATTGTTGCGTCCTCCACAACTTCATGATGCAATATGATGGCCTGACGCTGCGTGGTGGTGGTGCAGACTCGTCTAGTGACAACGCAGCTTCACCAACATTAGAGGAGGCAAATGTGACCGTCTATATTCCTCTCGTTTATGGTTGGGCATTGTCGGCGGAAAAGCGTCGCAACCTTGAGGCCATGCGCTGGAGTGTTTCCAGGAACATTTTCAATGCCTGGCCAGGTCATCCGGATGACGTTGGACCAGTTATGAGATGTAGTTGTTTCAGTCCATGACGTCTACATTCACAATACATCCAAGACCTACAGTTCTTCATTATTTTTTTCCTAATGAACTATTTGGACCACAAAAGCACAATGCATAACTGTGACATTGCTGGATACAAATGCACATGGAATCATGAGGTACAAAGAGAATTCTCACATCAAAGTCAGCTTTTACAAAGGTAATGGCAATCCATCTTCAACAAAAGGAAACTACACAAAGGTTCATAACAAAACAACTACAGATTTCCCCTACTTCGCACTGTCACATGGAGACTCTCCTGTAAGGCCCTCATCCACTTTTGCACCCGAGGGTGTACTGGGTGATGCAAATGCGCCGCCAGCCATGGATCCAGGTATACCTCCGCCATTCTTCCTTCCAGCCCCACCGCCATCCATGCCTCCAACCATGCATCCAGCCATGCCTCCAGCCTTCCCTCCAGCCCCACCGCCAGCCAAGCCTCCAGGCATGCCTCCAAACATGCCTCCACTCATGCCTCCACCCATGCCTCCAGCCAAGCCTCCATCCATGGAACCAGCCACACCACCAGCCATGCCTCCACGCATGGTGCATGCCATGCCACTGCCCCCATTGCCAGCCATGCCACCGCCCATGCCACCGCCCCCATTGGCAGCCATGCCACCACCCCCACCGGCAGCCATGCCTCCAGCCATGCCGCCCGCCATGCCTCCAGCCATGTTTCCGCTCCTAGTGCCAGCCATCCCGCATGCCATGTCGCCAAACACATTGCTAGTCATGCCGCCAGCCATGCCTTCAACCATCCCGTCAGAAATCCCTCCACCCATGTCTCCATTCATAAGGCCTCCCAACCTTCAATTCATGCCTCCATGTATCCTTCCACCCCCATTGCTAGCCATGCCTCCAGCCATGCCGGCAGCCATGCATCCACTGATGCCGCCATGCATGCCTCCATTTATGCCGCCAGCCACATCGCCTTGTTATCATTGTTGTAGAACAACTCTACGACATGGACGACCTTCATGCCTTCTTTGGATAACATTGGAGTTATCATCGTTGTAGAACAACTCTACGATATGCCTTTGCCTTGTTTTCATCGTTGTAGAACAACTCTACGACATGGACGACCTTCATGCCGTCTCTTTCCGTTGCTTGAAGTTGAGCTAACGCCCGCCCTACTACTCCATCCTTGTCGTCAACCTCGCTTCCACTTTGTGCAAGCAAGAGTCCCGTTTCAGCGAGACGATTCATGCTGGCCGCCACACTTGACGAGCCGGATAGACGGCGACGCGATTGTGAGGACGCCCTCTCTTTACCGACGCGTTTCCTATTGCTTTGTGGTGGAGTATCCTGGCAAACGCGCACATGAAGAACGTAGAAACGGAGAGGAATTCATTCATTGGACATGCCTGCTCACATGCGCGCGGCCGCTTGGCCGCACGCCCACCTGCCCGCCTGCCCGCCCGCTCCTCCGCTTACCCGCCAGCCCACCCGCCCGTCCGTTCAGCCATTGTAGGCCGCAACCAATTAAAGGCCCAGGTGACATGACATGGNCACCTTGTCAAGCCGTGTCCCTTGCATGTTGACCGCTGGCAACGGTTCCTGAAAAGTAGACATCACACAAAGGGAGAATGTCCCACCCCGTAGCGAAGTCCGCGTCCCCTGGATAGCGTTTGAGGTGGTTCAGCCACACCTCGGAGCGAGCTTGAGGAGAATCGGTGTCACGGTCCCAACCGCCCCTCGTGGAGTTCCTTAGGGCTTTGTACCTGCGCCATTTGGCCTTGATTTTTTTGCGATGATCCAAGAGTTGTTTCTGTGTGGTCATCCACTTCAGACGAAAGGCAAAGTTGACATTGAACTCGTCCAGGACGCTCTTCCACCCTGTGCTTTTCATTCACGTGCCGTCAGCGAAGACGTTGTTGTGGATGACGAGGTCGGCCAATTTCTCCATGAGGAACTTGCCCTGAGCCCTAGTTAACTGGCTGTGAAGGACCTTCTCCACTTTCACTTTCATCCCAATGCCGGCGCCAACCATGGCTTGGTGGAGGTTTGCTCTGGCAGCTTCACCAGACATTGCAGTTTGTCAGGTCTCGTCGAGCGTGGGCTGAGAAGAGAACAGCAGGGAGGGCAAGAGTTGCATGCGCAGTTGTAGAATGGTGAGTGTGGTGGACGTGGCGGGAAGACCGACCGAGGGCCCCTCCAGCAGCTGACCGCGGTGAATTGGGTCGGGTTCCTTTTTTGCATAATTTTTGTTCAAAAACCCACTTGAAAAATTGAGCAGCCAGACTCGAGACTAGCTCATGGCTGTAGCGTCAAGGCCGATGATGGCACATGTCAGCGGATTCCCAGAATTTGGAAAGCGAATGGAAAATTTGGCAGGATTGTATGGACTTCACTGCTTTACATGGAAAAAATCAGTCACAAACCAATTGTTGGCTTTCATTATCTAGAAGCACTTTCTTTCTTTTTGACCCAAGACCCTTGCTTCCCAACCATCATATACAAGTCTGCCCAATGCAGACGTGTCACAAAAATGTCGATGTGGCCACCAGACGCCACGAGGAATGATCTGAGGGAACACATCTTTGTCCAAATAGCATGGAAGTTAGGCATCCATTTAGGCAGACCGAATCCGAGTGGATAGACGCTCAATCTCCCAAATCGAGTCGTCCCAAATACACCCTTATAGTCTTGTTGGTGTCTCTGAGTGGCCCTTGCATGGCCTGCCGATTGTGCTTGCTAGTAGCGGTCCTCATCGGCCGTCATTGACCGCCTCAACCCTCGGTTTCCCTTGCCAGTCCAGCGGACATTGATTGCGAGGTGTCGCAAGCTGCGTCAGGATCACTAGCTCGCCCTCGCCTGTGCCAGCCGTCTGTCTTTGGCGTTGGCCTGTGCAACCTCAGCCCACCGTTATAATCGCTGGACTTGCTAGAATTGTTGCAAGCCCTGATGGTCTCATCATCAGACTCGTCAGTCTGGTCGCCAACGTGGCCTGCCTGGCCTGCGTTGTTGATGGCCTAGCTGACCTCATCAACAGCATGGATTGCCTCGCTGGCAGCTTGGCCTGCCTCATCGGCAGTCTGGCCGGCCTCACTTGTCACCCCCCCAGCTTTGTCGCCCGCGCCAGCCTTGTCGTTGACCGTGGCGGCCTCGTCGGCAGTAGCGCAACTGCTAACAATGCTGTTGCTACAATATGTCGTACTACAACCACTGATATAATGGGTATTGCAGTGGTCATCATTGCTGCTCCAGCTTCTATGACTGATGCGGATGTAACTGTCGTTACTACTGTTGCAACTTCTTTCGCTAACATGGGCGAGGTGGATCCTCCTAGGATGAAAGTAGCAGCTGTGACTTCAACTACCATTACCATAGTAAGTACATTTCTTCTTGCAACCTAGTAAGGGGTGCATCATTGGTCCTACACCATGATAAAACTACTTAAAGCTTACATGCACTACAAATGGTGACCTGGCAACACTGCCGTGATCTGAACAGGCACTCTCAGTTAGGGCAAATGCAAGAGCATTATGAGTTTGGTTATGGGAGATGCTCAAACCTCATAGGATCAAATCTGGAGAGAAATGGATATGAACACGCACACAACTGCAAGAGTTGTGACAGGCACCAGTTAACTTGCATGCCATAGCAGGTCGATTTCCTCTAAACGAGCCCAAGCAGACATTTCTGGTTAGAACTCAATGCATGTACATTCAAGTGATGCACCGTCTGAGCCTACAACTGCATATGCTTTGGCGGATGTCATGACAACACATGTGTCCTCGTCCAATACCAATCAGTGGAAGCAAGATGCAAACATGTGCAGATTGGGTCACAAAACGAGTGCACTCCCCAAATGCAAGACACTAGACAAATAAATCATGTTACTGCATAAATATGTACCTATTTTCACCAAGGTGGTCCTTTCATGCCTAATTCGATGTAACGAGTTGTAGCTCTAGCTCCTACTTAATGTCGTTGTCGCAGCTTGCAGAATATGGCAGTCTCATCCCGTATGAGGGATTTTCCCCCTCGTAATGTTGAAGAGTGGTAATCATCAACGACCGAGAGCAGGGAGAATCAAATACTCCGAGTCACGAGAGACCCATTCTCATTTAAAACCTCACCCCCTTCTTCTGGGAACCGAACAAGGGGTTTATGCCTCAAACCTGTGAGTTTGCACGAGTTATACCGAGAGATCTGTCAACGTCACGCTCATCCACAAATTTCATATCTTTTCAATCAATGGTACAAAATCATTTGCGTGCAAGGCATGCTAGAAACTTTTGTGTCCAATTTTGTACCCGTCGCTTGCCCTCACTCATGCTTATCCCCTCCACTTGTCCGTCTCGCCTCAGCCAGCAAGGAGCGGGGGATGAGGGTGATGGTCAGGGCCACCAGCCTTGCTTGTGAGGCATGTTGGTCCCTCAGCCGCCGATCGAGCCCCTAGTTCGATCGGCGGCTGGGGCTGGTTGGCGGGTGCCCGGCCGGTCATGTGACCGGTGGCCGGTGGCCAGCCACGCGCTGGCCACCAGCCAGCCCTCGCTCGTCGCGAGGGCGGGGAGGGCTGAATCGGCCCTCCCGCTACATCCCTCCCCACTTATCATGAACCATCGTAGGAGTGTTGGTTAGTGAAGCTTCAACGCTGTGAAAGAACAATTGATCATCTCCAATCACCAGCTAAGACATGAACACGTGCAAGGCACTTGGACCTACGTTGGAACTTGTCTGTAAGCATGGCTAACGACCTTCCCCCTTCAAGCTTGAGCATCCTTGCAACAACCACATTGGGCGTCCCCAACCTCCTGTGGTCCATGTCCATGAATGCCGCACTACGGGAATGTTGTTCACTTTTTTTCCAAGTTTAGGTGGTACCACCTGACACGCGTCGATCTATGCGAGCTGCAAGCTCGCTCCAGTTCCCATTGACCACCCCTGTGGGCAACTGAGAATCGGGCTCCTATGGGTCATGTTCATGTCCACGACCTGACCCAATGAACGAGGTATTCCTCAACAGCTCGCGGCCGGAGCGTATGCTCTCAGCGTTCGAGTAGAAAAAGAACATTGTATTCGTCGTCGACAGTAAGATTTGCTGGTGGTGGCTGAACCGTTCCCTTCACCGTGTGTGGAGCCGTCAATCCCACATGAAACACGTCATGTATCTTTATAATCGATGGAAGCAGCACTCCACATACCAGTTGCTTGATGTGTGCAACGATGGGATACGGCCCCATCCCCTTTGGTAAACGTTTTCGCGCCCCTAGCAAATTTAGCCAAAGATTCTTAGTGCTAAGTAGCACTTTGTCAGTGACGTGAAACGTGACCTCAAGGTGACTTCTATCCATAAATGCCTTCTGTCGTTGCCGAGCAGCTTGAAGATGACCCTTTGCTTCCTGTAATAAGGAGTCTATGCACTCGGCAGAGGCTTGAGCAGAAGAAACTTGACCTCCTGTACTTCCACTCATCACCAATAAAAGTGCAACAGTGGATGCCGACCAATCTTCAACACAAACGGTGTGAATTGTGTAGACTCATTCACCAAGTTATTCACCACAAACTTTGTCGGTGCTAGGAATTCGTCCTGGTCATTTGTGGCAAGGTCCACGTACATATGAAGCATCTACTTCAGAATGTGATTCATGTGCTCTATTTGCCTATCACTTTGAGGGTGAAATACTGTCAACATTTGCGACCCGCTGCCAATATACTCCTACATCTTTTGCCAGAGATTACTAGCAAATCTTTTGTCTTGATTGAAGATAATGCGCAACGGCAAGCCGTGGTGCTTTGTGATACCCTCAAAGAAGAGATTAGCGGTCTCCTTTACGTTCACATCAGTGGTTGTAGTGATGAAGTGTGTCATCTTAATCAGAAGATCCACAACCACTAGTATTGCATTGTGGCCACGGGCCGTATCTGAAAGACCAATGATGAAGTCCACACTAACGCACTATCATGGAGTCCTAGGAATGGAAATGATGGAGGAGTCCCATGGCCTTTTTGTTTATTGCCTTATCTGAAGACATTGATTTCATTTCATGCAAAGCTTATGGACATAGACACTCCATCCTAGCCACCACTAGTGGTCCGAGAGTGCCTGACTCGTCTTTCGAGGTCCCACGTGACCTGCGATTGGCGGGTGGTGGAACCGGGAGATAATCTTTGCTCGAGGGTCTCTCGAGTCCGGCACAACAACTTGTTCTCAGCCCAGTTTTTATAGGCTGTCGGCTTTGTAGATCGGCGACATTGATGTATACTGGCTGATGTTTCCATGTGAACAAGAATTGGCTAAGGTATTTGCTCCAACGCGCCTGTCCTATTGACAATTTGGTTGCATTTGGAAAAACACCAAAGGGTTATGGCCCGTCACTTGATGTCCGTTGAACTACATCGTCATGTTGCTTCTTCTCTTCCGAGTGAACAGGCTTGATGACAGCAAGCCAAGTTTGTGATGAACATGGAATCCATACAGCAGACGCCGTAACTCCCATTATTCACCTTCTTGAGTCCACATCTTGTGGGTATGTGTAAATTTAGGTAGCACCTCCCAGCATTTTGAATTTGAATGGGGCAAAATCGTTGAGCAAAGGTTCAACAAACGTGATTGAACTCATCGCTTTGAGGGCATTTACTTCAATGAACGCATCACACAACTCTTTCATAGTGGTCGGTGTCGACACCACTAAGCATGTACGATCACACATCTAGTCTGGGGATGCAAGGCTTAGTGGGCAATGCTGGTTAGGATGTGTAGAATGAGACTCAGCAAGAGGAGAGAAAACAACAAAGCAATTTGAACTTGTCAAGAACTTAAATGGTTTAACATCCTCATCTGAAAACATGAACCAACACCCGTTATCTAGTTTTTCCCTTGAGTGGTCCCCTCTAACGTCACTCAGGGATGGGGAAAACCCGTCCCACGGCTCTGTCCGTTACCACAGCCGGGTCCATTGCCGCGATCGTGACGTTGTCCACGACCCTGTCCGTGGCAACCTGCTGCACCATCCCCACAAGGTGCCATAGATGCGACCAAATCCGCGGCCTCTTACCCACCACCAATAGCCATAGGGAAATGGCCCCTAAAGTGGCCAGGCTACATGCAGTTGTCGCATAGCCCATCGCGGAAGGCTGTTTTGCGACACTCACGCTCCGCCTGTAGCTTATCATTATCGCGATTGCGCTTGTTGTTGGGGACCTTGTGCTTAGTAGCCTTGTTGGCTAGAGGGTTTGCAGGTTGCTTGTCCCTGGTCTTTCCTCGCTGTCCGGTTGACCCACTAGCCCTTGTAGCGTCCATGCCTATGACATGACCTTGTTATACACGATCGTTTGGCTGTGCATCACAGTAGAACTTGGGGTTCACCGAATACAATTCACACATGTAGTCGCACAATGCCCTCTAGCTTGCCCAAGCTTGGCCGATTACCGTCATGGTGGTCTTGTCCTTTACCATCTTGTTGGCTAGACCATCATGCAAGTAATCAAACAGCATGCACTCCGGGTTCTTGAAGCTTTAAGCCCCATCGCCCTCGGTGAAGCTTTGAGTCCCATCGCCCTGGGTGAAGCTTTGAGTCCCATCGCCCTGGGTGAAGCTTTCGGCTTCCTCCATGAGTGACGTGAAATCGCTCAAGTAGGCTTCAAGCAAGCTTCCTAGCTGCTTGAAGTACTTGTTCTCATGGAACGCGTGTTGTGCTTCCTCACGCTGGGTGTACTTCTTACGCATGACCACATAGAAGGCCTCCCACTCAAGGTGTGGGTCCTTCGTGGCCCACTCCTTGACCACATAATCAAAGAGCCTGTCCTCTTGTTGCGTCGTGACGAGGTCGTCCCATTGACTGAGTGGTGCCTTGTGGACACACAAGTTGTGCTCCATACAATGCATCCAATAAGTGAACTTCACGCCCTTCCCAAAGATCTCCACACTATGGAGGAAGGGCGTGTTCATGACTAGCCCCAAAGTCGTCGAGGTAGGGAAATTTTCTCTACCACCGGCGGTGGTATCAACACCTGCGGACCATTGCAATTGCTATTGCATATGCACAAGTGTCAGTCTCTGCAACTCCATGTCGAGGTTGGCGTATCGGCGGCTTGCCTCACGAGCGGCCATAAGCTGCAGGTGGCAATCACGGTCCAGGTCTGTGATGCTCTGCACTACGTGGGCTAACAGGTTGGCAAGCGCGAACTTCAACTTTCATGTCATTAGAGCATCGATGATAGCCTCAGGGTCTTGTGTTGTCAGTATGCAGGGCACGGTTTGCGTACATGCCTCCAAGGAGTCCCATCTTCCGGAGATTGCTATCGTCATCAACGATGCTCGAGTGGGTACTTTCCTAACCCATCGCGGCCACATTGTAGGAAGGGGGTCCGTCCCCACTCAATCGTGTGGTGCTGCACCTCCACCGTCGGTGGTGATCTTGATTCGGCTCACTGCCTTGGCAGCCAACTTATCAAGCCTTTGGTGGACATTGTGAATTGCCTTCACGGCAATGTCATCTGGCTCGTTTTTGCGGGAACTTCTCACGTGGCTGTCTTGACGCCTTTGCTGCTCTCGGTAACCTAGCTGCTATTGGTAGCTTCAGGCGATGTGGCGAGAATCTTGCCCTTCTCGAGATATCGGCTCGATTTTGCTGCATGACGATGGCGATGATTACAACCCTTGACGCCTTTGCCATCATCGGCGTCGTGCTCCTTGCTGGAGTCCACACCCGGATGGTCCTCATTGAGCGCGTTTTCTGTCATGTGGGGGTCACCCACATACATGTCGACGTGCTTGTCGAGCTATTTCTTAGCTTCCTTACGCTTCTCGGTGTTGCTGAGATGGGTTTTGGTTGCCTTTGGCACTGCTGTTGTCTTTGGTTTGGCAACCGTGCTCACGATGGCGGCTCCCAAGACTTGGAGTCCGCCAGGGGCGTGTGGTGAGGCCGTCACCACCTTGCCCTTATTGGTCTTAGATGGTCAGGCGCTTGCCATCCCGTCACCCATGCAATTAGCATGTGAAGACCGTTATGAGGATCACCCCACAACTTCGAAGTGTCACCTCCCGACGTCTCCTTGCCCTCACGATGAGTTAGGCAAACATAAAACTAACTTCTATTCTCCAAGGCCGCCACAATCGACAAAACCACTTGGTAGAAAAACACTATTCTTCTAGGCCGCCATAGTCGGTACAATGAAGTGGATTTTGAAACTGGTCGTCCTAAGCCGTGACTCACGGCACTTCGTAGCGACTAGACTCTAGGAAAACAGAAAATTACAATTAATGGGAATGACAAGGAGCCTGAGTGCTGGTCACAAAAACAAGGGGAAACATGGGAGAGAAGTTCCAACTATTCCTAGAGACTAATTCACTCCATCTTTCCTTCTTCTTTTATCATTGTCTTCCTAGACCTCCTCCTCACGTTATTTGACACTTCTTGCGTCTCTTGGTGGCGTCTCCCTTAAGCCGGCGTCGTTGGAAAAGCCGTAAAAACTCTTCAAGGTGTCAGCTCCCTCCTTTGTGGCGTGCTCTCATGCCGTGAGAGTCCATAATCTTGGGAAATTTTGTCTCAATTTTTTTATGAAGGAAGGAGGAAGGAGTCTTGAAAGGACGAAAAAACTTGGTGGTTTGGGGGTGGACACTCCCCACCCCGTCCCACGGAAATTCATCTAGCCCCCCAAGGATAAGAGGAAGCCCAAAGGAATGAGCGAGGAAAAGAAGAGCTCCTCAAGAGCTTTATGACACACTTAACAACGGCTGAAACGGATAACTGTAGATGATGTACCACCTTATGCCATTTCTGCCACTATTGTAGCTGCTCGCGGCGTTTTATATCTGGCGCACTGGAACCGTCACACTGTTAGTCGCGAGGGTCGTTTGTCTCTTAGAACCACTGCAACGAGTCGTAGCTCTAGCTCCTACTCAATGTTGTCGTTAGATTTCGTTAAGTATGGCGATCTCAGTCATCGTGAGGGGTTTCCCCCCTCGCAGTGCGGAGAAACAATCGTCATCAATGACCCTGAACAGGGAGACTCCAATATGTCGAGTCTTGAGAGGCCCATTTCCATTTTAAACCTCACCCCCTTGTTATCGGGCCCCAACAAGTGGTTTATACCTTGAACTTGTGAGTTCGCAAGAGTTTCATCAAGAAATCTTTCGAAGTCATGCTAATTCACGACTTTGATTCTTTGTTTATGTGACAGTGCAAAATCGTGACGTGTGAGGCACGTTAGACGACTTCACACCCATATTCATGCAGGTCGCTCGTCCTCTCTCTTGCTTACCCCCTCCCCTTGTACATCTTGCCTCAACCCGCGAGGAGGGGGGGACGAGGGCGAGAGTGCGGGCCCATCAGACTTGCTCGCGAGGCCTGGTGGCCCCTGGGACGGCGATCGAGCCCCAAGCACGGTCGACGGCTAGGGCTGGCCGGCGGGTGGCCGGCCAGTGACCTGACTGGCGGCCGGCTACCCAGCTGGCCGGTTGCCAGTTAGCCGGTGGCCGGAGCATGGCTGGCCACCTGCCAGCCCTTTCTCACGAGGTCTGGCCGCCAGCCAGCCCTCACTCTTTGCGAGGATGGAGAGGGCCGAACCGGCCCTCCCCCTACATTCGACCACCTAGGGACGAATTATGGACCGTTCTAGAGTATATGCGAAGTGCATAAAGGTTAAGTACACCTAAATTTGACTAAAGCGTGGTTGAATCCTCGTCGTGGCTGTTCTTTCCATTGGAGCACTTGGGTGGCCACGTTGCCTCGCTCTACGTCAAGCAAACAAATTCACGGTCCATGGTGCTTGGACTGAAATGACGTCCAAGCGCTGCTTGCGCTAGCAAGCAGCGTGTCCCTTGAGGTGCTCGCGCGCACGGCCGGTAGTCATGTACTGAGCCTAGAGCTTGCGAGAGGAATAATCAAGCCGACTGCAATATGTTTTTTACCATTAGTTGAACCCGGGAACCAAGCAATTTCGTATCGCTGCAGAATAACACGTAAGGAGTATCTTACAGTCATGGAGATGTATCATAACTAATTTTGTTGTAGTTTTAGGCGATAATACTGTAGCAGAATGCTTTGACACATATGCTAATGGCACTGAATAACAAATGACGCAAATGCCACCTCTCCGATGATAGTCGGGGGGGGGGGTATGTCTTGGGCTACCCTTTATGCAGATGTAGCTCTCCGTGTTACTTCCAAAGGCACTTGAACACTGAGAAGGGATAGATTGGCCAGATATCCTTATTTCATCCTCTTTCTTNATTAGTTGAACCCGGGAACCAAGCAATTTCGTACCGCTGCGGAATAACACGTAAGGAGTATCTTACAGTCGTGCAGATGTATCATTACTAATTGTGTTGTAATTTTAGGCGATAATACTGTAGCAGAATGCTTTGACACATATGCTGATGGCACTAAATAACAAATGAGGCAAATGCCACCTCTCCAATGATAGTCGGGGGGGGGGGGTATGTCCTGGGCTACCCTTTATGCAGATGTAGCTCTCCGTGTTACTTCCAAAGGCACTTGAACATTGAGAAGGGATAGATTGGCCAGATCTCCATATTTCATCCTCTTTCTTCATGCAAGGGGATGTACCGTCAGAAGTGTTGTGATTTGTGATGTTCTTGTACAGTCTACTATGACCACTCGGCCGTGTCCATACTCGTGCAGATCCCTGAGGCGGGCCCTGGTGACACCGGTGCGACGACTGGCGGCGGACTACCAGCTTGGAGCTGGTCGACTACTGCTCCAGAGCCCCGGACAATGCCGAGACTTCTTGCTGTTTTTTTCTGCAGTTTGCAGGAGTTTTTTCGGCGGACTGGCCATGAGCCCGATTTGCATGTTTTTGCATTTCGTGTCCATCTTCTGATGATGGATGCATGCATGTGACCAGTCGTAACGTCCGTCTTGTGATCCTGCACATCTAGGTTCAGACGGCGTAGCATTCTGGCATGTGTGCGCAGAGTAATGGCCAAAACAGTGGTTTTGGGCCGGTTTTAGGACAGCTCTTGGACCGGCGGGTGCAACACCCGATGTGCGCCGCGGCAGGTATTTATGCCAGGGACCTGTCATTTGTTCTTTCTCTCTGAAAATGCTATTGAAGCATTCACACACTATGCCTTGTGTCCCCTAGCCAAACTCTTGCCGTTGCGTGCACGACTTGTGACTGTCGTCACCGTCTGATCAGACACTGACGTCTGGTCAACGGGAGTGTTGCTAGGAAGCTTCCTTGCATTTTCTCATGGTATCAGAGAAATGAGACAGTTCTCACTGAGCTGCGCAGCAGAGACGCAGTAGAGCAGCAGCAGTGAGAGTCACCGCTGCAACAGATCCACTAGGGCCTGTTGAAGACAGCCCGTTGCCGTCGACGCAACCTACACCCATCACGTGAGACCATAGCAGCGGCGTTGCCACCGTTCCAGTAACAGCATAGCAGCAAAGCAGCAGCAACAGCAGCGGTAGCAGCAGCGTTGTAGCAGCAGCTACAACAGCGTGTGGCGGCTATAGCGAGTGCAGCCGTCGTCCGCAGCCGTAACGGCTGCCGCGGCAACATCAATGCAGCAGCAGCATCTGCGGCAGCAACAGAGCAACAGCAGCAAAGCAGTAGCAGCGGCAACCGCAGCGGCAGCAACAGAGCAGTTGCAACTACAGCAACAGCAGCGCAACAGCGGCAGTAGCAGCAGCACGCGGCGGCGGCAACAAGCAGCAGTCGCAGCGCGCAACGGTAGTAGCGGCATTGCGCAGCCACTGCTGCCACTGCTGCGCACGCAACCATGCAGCTGCTGTTGCAGCTGAAAACACAGCTGCACCAGCAACTGAGCGGAGGCTGCTCTAGCTGACAACACAGCTATAGCAGCAGCTGAGCGAAAGCTGCTACGCAACTTCCGCGCAGCTTCTACGCATCCACCACGGAGCGGCTGTACGCTTGCGCAGAGGCGCGAGAGAAAAACAACCCAAAAAAAAGGAAGGAGGGGGAGTCGAGCTGACGTCATCAGGTCGTGCTGATATCGGCAACCACCTGCTGACGTCATCACCATACTTAGCCAAGTTTTTAGCCGGACAGTCAAAAGTTGCCAGCGTCTCAACTCCTCGAGAAACGCTGATGCTTTCAAAATCCGACAAACCTGAACTGTCGACCCATACTGAGAGGCGGCATGAACTTGTCTGACAACAAGGGGGAGGGGACAGGTGATCCCTCCTCCTCTTCTTCTAGGGTCCTGAGCCCACGCTCGCAGGCCATTTAGGACCTGCGGAGCCAGCATGATGAGATGCATCGCCTATAGAGGGAGCAGACTGAGGCCATCCGCACGCTGACTGAGCTTCTACGTGCCTAGTCCATGGTCCCACGTCAGGTTTCCAAGGGAGCTGCCGACGTCGCGGTCTCTACACATCAGTCGGCTGAGGCACCCGCGACAGGAGCTAGACCTGACCCACCACCTCCTGACCTCCTGGATGATGATCCATTCATGCTATGCATCACAAGCGACTCCCCGGATCATGAGATTCGAGTTCTTCAGGAGCGCCTCTGTCAGCTGCAGATGGGCACCAGATCTCCTTGATTTCCTCCGATACGATCATCACCAAACTATCCCGGTGCCTATCCCCTTCCAGGAGTCTTCCCCATCCCGCATCCTCCTCGGCCTGTGGTTGCTCTCCCCACGGAGCGGCAACCCAAGGACTTAGAGGTACATCAGTGAGGACGGCTTCGACTACTGGGAATTCCTCTTTCAGGTTTGGGCTACTTCAGAGGGAGTGTGGCCCTACTACCACAGCCCATATCAGCCTACAGACCAGGCATAGGTGCTGATAGCGGCCAGGGCGATGCGCGGAATCCTCTCTGCCATGCCATGCGAGACCGTCGTCGACTTCCGCCCCTTCCTTGGCGAGGCCGGTACAGGCACCGGCGCCGATCCACGCGGATGTTGGGATCTGGCCTTATCCCTGCTGGCCGCAAAGACGCACGCCACTCGTGTAGCACACATTCGTGCCTTCCACTCTCTCCGTCAGGGGCCTGTAGAGCCTGCAGCCGATTACTGGCGATGCGCCATGCGCATCTTCACGCGCATTGGGACTTCAGGAGGCACAAAGCTGTGGGCGCTCCGTACGATGATGCTCGGAGTTCGCCTTGAGTACACTGACATCTTCACACATTACAGTGACGCTGTCCTTGAGCCCTTTTCAGCCACTCTGCAGCTTCTCCCCTGGGCGCATCAGCTCTTACTCCATGTGACTTCAGCTCGCGAGGCAGCCATGGCCCATGAGGAGACTCCTCTTGCTGCAGCAGTCATCGCATCACCGCCATCTTCCCTCCTGCAGTCTCCTTCTTCATCCTCCATCACGTCCTCATCTTCCTCCTCCTCTTTGGTCCCGCCCACACTTACTCACTCCAAGGGTGTTGTAGCAGCAGCTTAGGGGAATAAGAGGGATGGGAAGCGTGGATTAGGTGAGCAGCAGTCACAGCAGCAGCCGTCATCCAGTGGTAGCAGTGGACGTTTTTTTCACTCCTACAACTGTGGAGGCGCCCATCACTACACCGAGTGCCAGCAGCCGCTCGACTGGGCGCCGATTACTCGTGGGCTCTAGGCTGCACATGCCCTCCATTCCACGTCTAGCACGTCATCCTCGCCATCCTCCGGACAAGTGGCGGCCACGACTGCAGCTGTTCTTGTTTCCTCAGCGGCGAGTAGCAGTGATCCGGACCCACGCGACCGCACCATCGCAGAGCTCCGACACCTTCTAGCGCTCCACTTTTAGGGAGGTGCGAGTGTGTTGTCATTGTTGGGTGGTCCACAGACTGTCTGTCTGTCCATTCTTGTGGGTCGTGACAATGCGTGTGGGGGAGTACAGTCAGCATGTGATGATGATGGACCTGACTACACCGATTGGGTTCACGAGTCTCATCTTATGCCCTGCGTCGTTCCTCCCCACTGACGGCTCATCATCCCTATGATGCCGAGTGTTCCATTGCCCGTTGTACAGTGGCATCCACCAGTCGTGACTTCGGTGGCATTTGCATCATCAATTCTGGTGCCACTCATCACATGGCGTGTCGTCGTAGTGATTTTTTTGTTCTTGGCCCTGTCACGTCTCTCCGTTCCATCCGTATAGGCTCTGGTCAGCCCTTGCCATTCCATGGTGTTGGGGTTGTATGTTTCGACGGTCTGTCTAGCCCATTGTACCTTTCTGACGTGTTGTTTGTGCCTGGTCTTGAGCTCAACCTGCTTTCTGTGCGTGCCTGCACACTGATGTGTCTCTCTGTGGAGCATACCGGAGACTCAACGACTGTGACTGCTACTGACACTCGCAGCGTTGTCCTTCGTACCTGTGCCGTTGATGATCTATATCCCGTCTCTCGGACCTCCTCCCTTTGCCCTCCTTCCTCCTCCAGTTGGGTCTTTGTCACTGGTCATTTGTCTCCGGAACACTAGTGGTTGCTTCATCGCCGCCTGTGTCACGTGGGCTCCGATATTGTGTCAAAGCTCATTCGAACACAACCAGTTCTCGGTCTTCACGCGGCTTCTTTTGAGAAGCCACCCAAGACTGACTGTCTCTTTTGCGCTCAGGGGAATATGCACCGATGCACCTACCCTGACTCTCGTTCCCGAGCTCTTCGGCCTCTCGAGTTAGTTCATTCAGACCTTCTCGGTCCTCTTCCGGTCGAGTCCCTCTCTGATCGGGGACAGTATGCTCTGACTATGACTAACGAATTTACCCGGATGCGGTGGGTCTATAGCCTACGTCAAAAGAGCGACGCCGCCCTTGCGGTTTGACTCTGGCTAGTGATGGTTGAGGGTCAATCCCGTCACACGCTACATACTTTCTGATCGGATTGCGGCGGTGAGTTCCTTGGCGAGATGGACGGGTTCTTTGCTGAGCACGGGATTCTACACCAGGTCTCGCTCCTGCTACCCCTCAGCAAAACGGTGTTTCCAAACACTGGAACCGCACCATGGAGGATGCGGTTCACGCCATACGGTCCGGGTGCTGTCTCTCTGAGTCCTTTGTCTTTGTGGACTTCGCCTACATGACTTGGGTCTGGAACCGCCTCCCGCACGGTCCGCTTCCGGACCATATTACACCGTATGAGCTTTGGTTTGGACGCCGTGCTGACCTTCGTCTCGCTCGTATATGGGGACCCCTGGCCTCCGTGTGGTACACCGAGGACCAGCAGGGGTCAAAGGTCTCACCTCGGGGCCGCTTGTGTGCCTTCATTGGCATTTCCCCGCGGTCGAAGGCCTGGCGCTTCTGGGACCCTACTCGTCGTCGCGTCATTGAGTCACACGACACGCTCTTTTTCCAGTCTCTCTCACCTAAAGTGACCTGACTTCAATCACGGCACTCCCCGCCACACATGTTCCTACCTGTGAGGGTTCTCGGCGGATGGGGGAGACTTCTACGGCAGCGAGCACCTCTCACCAGGCTGATGTGTCCATTCGAGCCCCCCTCACCTCTCGGTCTCCGGCCCTTGATGACTCGGCGATCATCGCCGTCGGTCCAGAGACCTCGCCCGTACAACCCGTTTCACGCCCCATAAATGCCCCTGCTTCTGTTCCTGCGCCAGTACATGCGTCTGCTGGCAATCCTGTTTCTGTGTCTGGTCCAGTCTTGCCTACTCCCGTATCTGCTCCTACTGGCACTCCTGCCTATGAGTCGGGTCTTGTCTTGCTTGCTCCTGCTATCACACCCTGCCCCGTGTCCCCCACACACGCATCTCCTTGCACGGCATCACCTGCCTTGTCTCAGTCCCCACCAACTTTGGTTGTGCCTGTCCCTGAGCCTGAGGTGCGCCCCTCGAGCTCCGGTTACTCCCTTGAGCCCGGTGGCTGTCTTTGACCACTCAATTCCGGAGCTAAGCGAGCGTCTGGCCCCGCACCCAGGCGCCCCTCTCGCAGCATCGCAACTGGTGACGCCGGCACAAAGGCCCTGGGCCTGAGTGTCTGCACTGAGCTCACAGAGGTACATCCAGCGTGACTCGTACGGCACAATCTAGTCACTCGCGAGTTCCATATCGCTTGTGATGCAGCAGCTGATCTTCTGGTGGTCAGGCCTAGCACTGAGGCGTGTGCCCTTGCTACGCAGAGCTCTCCCTCTATGGTGCCCGGCCCGGGCACCCTGAGGGAAGCTCTCTCATCACTGGATACTGACGCTTGGCGCGCTGCCTGCGAGGATGAGCTTCGTGCTATCCGATAGCACAGAGTCTACGAGCTTGTCGACCTTCCGCCTGGGAGGAAGGCTATTCAGGTGAAGTGAGTCTTTCGCAAGAAAGTGAAGCCGGATGGCTCACTGGAACGCTACAAGGCCTGCTTGGTCGTCAAGGGGTACTCTCAGACTGAGGGCGTCAATTACTCTGAGACCTTTGCCCCTGTCGGCCGCATGACCTTTGCTCGAGCTCTGTTCGGTGCAGTGGCTCAGCATGACTGGGAACTGCACCAAATGGATGCGAACAATGTGTTCCTCCATGGCTCTCTGCATGAGGAGATTTACGTGGCTCAGCCACCAGGCTTTGAGGACGGTGACAAGATCGTGCGTTTGCGCAATTCCTTGTACGGCCTCAAGCAGTCTACGCTGTGTTGGAACCGAGAGATCACGGACACTTTGACTCGTGCGGGATATGTACAGAGTGAAGCACATCCCTCTCTCTTCATCCTACCGACACCCGAGCGGTTCACCGCCATCCTGGTCTATATCGATGTTCTTCTGATCGCGTCTAAGTCCCTGGAGGCCGTGAAGGAGGACAAGGCTGTCCTTCAGACTGCCTACAGGATGAAGGACCTCGGTCCTGCATCGGTGTTTCTTGGTATGGAGATCGTGCGAGATAGTAGGCGTCGGACACTGTTGCTACATCAGACTCGATACGCACGAGTCATGGAGGAGCGTTTCAGCGACCTCCTTGGTGCAGTGCCCACCGCTTGCACACCTCTTACACCTAATGGGCAGGATGCCCTGAAGGTGGATGATCACACACAGCTGGGGGAGACAGTAGACGTGACCTTGTACCTCCGTCTCATCGGATCTCTGATGTACGTGGCCACTACCACACATCCTGACATCGCTTTCGCGGTCAAAATCCTCACTTAGTTCTCGCATGCTCCACGTGCCAGAGCCCTTCACGCTGCTGTGCGAGTGGTGGGGTACGTGGTCTCCACGCCGTTCCTCGGACTCTGCTTTCGTCGGCAGTGTTCGATGGTCCTTGATGGCTACACTGATAGCGACTGGGCGTAAAGCCCAGATGGACGCAGCCGTACTTGATACGTGTTCCTGCTCGGCGGTACCGCTCTGTCTTGGCGTAGCGGGAAGTAGGGCTGCATAGCACGTAGCTCATCGGAGGCAGAGTACGTTGCTTTGGGCGCTGGGGCTACTGAGGCGGTATGGCTGCTGCGCTTGTTTCTTGAGCCTGGTCAGTTAGTACCTACCATTGTGCTTCCTTGCGACAACCATAGTGCTCTCGCCATTGCAGAGAACTCCGGTGTGCACGAAGCACATTCTGGTTGAGCATCACTTTGTGCGTGATCTAGTGGAGCGACACGTGATCTCCGTCATGTGGGTTGGCACTGACATGCAGCGTGCTGATTTCTGACAAAGGCACCAGCTCGCGGAAAGTTCCTGGTGGCCATTCGTTCTTTTGGGCTTCGCCCCATGCTTGAGAGTGGTTGAGTGTGGGATGTGTGTCCGTGTTCCATCTGTTTTACACACACTAGTGTGCTTGTCCCAGTGCTGCACGTGTATGGACATGCGGACCATCGGGTCATGGGGGAGTGTTTTGATTTGTGACGTTCGTGTGCAGTCCACTGTGACCACTCGGCTGTGTCCATAGTCGTGCATATCCGTGAGGCGGGCCCTGGTGACACCGGTGCGACCACTGGCGGCGGACTACCAGCTTGGAGCTGGCCGACTACCGTTCCAGAGCCCTGGACACTGCCGGGACTTCCTGCTATTTCTTCTACAGCTTGCAGGAGTTTTTTCGGCGGATTGGCCATGAGCCTGATTTGCATGCTTTTGCATTTTGTGTCCACCGTCTGATGTTGGATGCATGCATGTGACCAGTCGTAGCGTCCGTCTTGTGATCTTGTACATCTAGGTTCACACGGCGTAGCATTCTGGCATGTGTGCGGAGAGTTATGGCCAAAACAGTGGTTTTGGGCTGGTTTGAGGACATCTCTTGGACCGCCGCTTGCGGCACCCGCTGTGCGCCGCGGCAGGTATTTATGCCAGGGACCTGTCATTTGTCATTTCTCTCTGCAAATGGTATTGAAGCATTCAGACACTTTGCCTTGTGTGCCCTAGCCAAAATCTTGCCGTTGCGTGCACGACTTGTGATTGTCGTCACTGTATTAGGCACTGACTCGTGGTCAACGGGAGTGTTGCTAAGAAGCTTCCTTGCATCTTATGAGGAAGTGCACTAAATCTTGAACCTATCTACTCTCAACCCATCGGAAGCCCAATCCAGACTAATCTATTTGAAGCTGTAAGCCAAATTGAACGATGCGGTGGTCATTCTGACGCCCAGGCGATTCCGGCCGTCCATGTTTTTTTCACCGTAGAACTTTTTGTTCATGGTTTATTAGCGGCACTTGAACTGAGATGTTGATTTTAAATTTCGTGTTTAGTTGTATCATATTAGATGGTTCTTTTTATAGGAAATCAATGCTCCTCGATAGCTCGTCGTTAGGGAGGCATACGACGTAAGGCATTTACTTTAGGTCGGAGCTTGGCGTTGATGCGATTTGCCGGCGGAGAAATCATAGGATCATCACGGACTTTCACATTTATGATATGGAGCTTATTGAAGTAGGTGCTCTCCATGCCCGGATGTCCAGATTGTCGCTGTGTTTGTTGGCGACTGGTCAGGTCATCGCTGTAGACAAGTTTGCCCGTTGAGAAAACTAACAGTTGGCGCGTTCATCTCTCAGATTTGTCAAATTACTGCAGCTTTGCAGTTCCAACATTTTTTGCGCGTCTTCCATGACGGAGACCTGGACAGAACCATCACGAACCCGCAAGGGTCCCCCTGCATCGACTAGACGATTGCGACAGAGCCACGCCAGCCCGCAACGCTGGCAATGTGGCGCCGCCGGCAATGGAGATGGAGCCCGCCAAACCCAGGTCGAAGACTCGAGGGAGTTCGCCCACCCATAACGCGCCATCAGACCCCGATAGAGGCGGGTGTGCGGCCAGTGTTTTGCGATAGCAGTTATCTCCGACAAGCCGCAGGCTGTTGTCCTGACAGCTGGATGATCGCCGTCTTTTCTCGTGTCGCCGGAATGACTTCAACCTGGTGCTGGACGTGTGCTCCCCTCAGGGCGTTCCAGTCCAAACAGAAGCGGTTGACGGAAGACTCCAATGATTCAGTTGGCCTCTCACAAGGCCAACGTTCGATAAGAACTGACCTGTACTTGCGTCAGTACCCCGTATGCAGCACGTTTCGACCGATTATTGAATCAAACTCCGCAAGAAATCCCGCCTCCAGACCCATGAAAGGGTCGATAGGAGGTTCATCCTAAAACTTATTTGAGAAGGACGACAACGGCGAGTCGCATCCGAAACCCATGAAAGTGCTGCTTAGCAGGGGCGAAGACGGACCGGTGAAGAAAAGAGCTATCCGGCAAACCATACCATCCCTTTATCTTGCGACAAAAACAATGACATATCGGAACAAAGACAACTCTTACAAAGTACCCGCTGGGCTTTGAAACATTGCTGCATTTGCGTTGGAAAAAAAAGAACAACGCAGACCACCACACTCTTATCTATCGTAAAACAATTAATTAAATATAAAAATAAAGTATTTAGGATATGCACACGCCACAAAAATTTCACAAAAGAACGATTTCCAACTGCATTTCTCTTCTTCCTACATAGCTGAGAAGATGCCATCCCTTAAGCTATGGATTTGAAGAAACCTCTGAATTTAGTGTGAAGAGAAAGCGTTCAATTTAATCTCATCCAATGATATGAAACATCGAATTTCAAAACGTGTTGATTAAAATCAAGTAAAGTAAATAAAATTTTGATAAATAAAGCATCAATCCAAACACATTATATTTTAAGTGAATAAATCCATAAACAACACCAAAAACAAAGCTAGTTCAAATTCAGAATAAAATTTTGTTCAAAGAATTAACGGAGCTTCAAAATGTTTAAAAGAACATCCCACGAGAAATAATGCATCTAGGCTATGTGAAGGTACAATCACCTCCCCAAAATGAAGGATATTTACAAGCTACATGTATTAAAAAACTAGATAACGTGATAATTTTCCGTTCAATCCGTTAATCCATGTGCTAATTGATGAATTAATCATTTTTCAAAAGATATGCAACAAATCCATCATTATGTCGTTACCAAATGATGTTACAAAAACAGAAATCGCCAAGAAATGCTACCATCATGTGTGGCATGTCTATTCAACAATTTCTTGAATTAATTTTCATCTAATATTACACAATATATGAAACTACAATGCTTTACAATGTAAAAGATCACCATTGCAAAGGAAAAAAGACCATACACAAGCATGAAGTTATTCTTTTACTTTCATAGTTTGTTATTTTATGGACAATAAATCAAACCATTAATCAAAGTAAAATAATTTAAGGAAGTTTTTTTTTCACAAAACACATTCTCCCAAGTTTGAATCATTATCTCCAAACAATCAACCTCACCCTCTAAAACAAAACGAGCTAACCTAACATATGTACAGTGCTTGGTTACATAGGATGCACGTCTATAATGAAGCATATCCTAGGAATCCATTAAAAAGTGATCAAATGGAAAACTCAAGTTTAAAAGGAATAAAGCCCACGAATCCAACAACAAGACTTCATGATAATGATTTGAAGGGGTTTATCTCAATCACACTACATTGCTCGTATCTAAGCAATTTGTGTGCAAACTAATAACACTCATGTATACACTCATACACTGACTAATGACATGGCAATGTTTGTACATACATGGTATGATAAACTCAATCCTTTTGTAATGATCGCATTTGTATCCGTAGAAAATCAGATCATAAAAAATAAATGAATGTTTTTGAACTAATTAAACAAGTGACTTCTCTTTGGCCTCATTTGCAATTTTCTTTAAAAAGTAATTGCTGATTTGACTATGTTTACATGTATGTGCAATTGAAACCTGAGACACTTCTTAGATCTCATGAAAAAATATTTCTACACTATGGATTTATGACTTAAATTATTCAAAACAGTGTAGAATAAGATGTGATGTTTACTAAGAAGAACTAAAATTTGAAAAAAGTTAATATTTTTTCAAAGAGTTGAATTAGAATTATAAGAAAAAAATTTTATTCAAACACTATAAGGTACATCTAGACATAGAATTCACCCAAAGAATGCTAACAACCATGTTGTAATACACATCCTTGGATTGAAGATAATGTGTGTTTAATCAGTAAAGTTAAATTAAAATGTCTAAAATGAGGAGGTTTTAATGAAAAGAAAAGGACTTGTATTTATGGCTTGATATGATGGTGTGTGAAATGTGTGGAAATAAATGTATCAATTTTGGAATAAACGAGTGCACCTTTCTGAAGAGATTCACATGAGACAAATCAATGAAAAAGGATAATACACTCTCTTGTATGTATACAAGATCATGTATTCTTCATTTATGTGCCAAATTTCTTGCTTTTTCTAAGTAAAACCATTTGAAAATATTGAAAGGTCATTGAAGAAAAGCCAGAATTCGGCACACAAAGCCTTTTGAATTTATTCCTTATGAAAAAATGACACATGATGAATGGTGAGTGAAAGAAATGATTTATAAGACTTTCTAAAAATGTTTTCACTGATCTAAACATTTACAATTTTATTTTCAGGAAACATATTACCAAATCCTCTTTAACAAGATACAACTGGACATGAAAAACTCAGAAAAGCCTTAAAAAATCATTCGTGCTAAATGAAAACAATCGAAAACAGTCACAGACGGGTTTCACCAAAGTGTGTGTCTATAAGCAAGGTGCTTAAATCATAGGCCGAGCGTTTGACCCTGAAAGGAAGTGTGACATGGATGATCTGGTTACAGTGAGGAAGCACAAGTAATCTTTTCTTTTTTGGAAAACTTAATTTTTTAAATGTCTTCACATTTTATTACAAACATCCTTATTCCTAGTTTTACGTTATAGAATTGGAAATTTCCCATGAAATTTCCTTTCAAAAATATGTGTAATGGTTTCTTAAGTTCTATTTCATATCATTTAAAGAAGGAATGGTTCCGAGAAAAATCGTAATTCTATGGGGGCAATAGGTATGGTAGTTTTTTTTTCTTGCCAATTTTAGACATGTGTTTTAACAAATACATTCCACTAATGCTTAGTAAAGATTGATTTTTGTAAGGATGTAAGTGTTCACTCATACATTATTGGCCTTTTTATATTCAATCCATCATGATGGGATAAGATGAATTGTATGAAAAAGGTAAATTCATGAGTTTTTAATAAATGGACTGTGAATATGTACATTCTTGAAAATCACCATGCTTCATACTAAAGACCTTCAGACATGGTATGATTTGATCACGATATTCACTCCATAAAAAACAATGATATCTTCTCTTGAGGCTCATGAACTTGTAAAAGGTGTAGAGTCTCCTTTCATTTTGAAAGATTTTCAAATGGAGTTCACTTCAGTGTTTCGTTGAAGGCACGTTGGAATTCATGCACAATAGAATAACTTTGAAAAATTTTCACAACCAACAATTGTTTCCATCTATCTGATTTCATACTGTTACTCATTCGTTTTACATAGAACTGAACATGTTAGTTTCTAGAAGGGGTTTTGGGTGGACATAAAGCATATACAGTGAACATGTTTGAATGGGGGTAAGTGGAAGTGTGTTGGATAGAAGTCCCCAAAGGTCTAAAATCATAAAACGTTTACCCATAGCATTTGTAAACCACAATGCCTCCAGTTCCTTGTAAAATGTGACTTAAAGTATATGAGAGAATGCACAATTTTTGATGACTTGTTTTTACCATTTTTTCGGTCGATGTAGATTTATATTTAACATCCTATGATAAGAAAGGGAGAGGTTAGGCCAATTTGAATTCATGATAATTTGAATCTTGGGATGTTCATTGTTAAAATTCTCCTTTGTATCAAGTACAAGTTGTTGAAAAATCTTGTAAATGTATGATGATTTAAGAGTTTGCAGTGATGTTTTTCTTCTCAATTATGCTATTTGTAGGCGTTTCAATATTTCAATGATATACAATGATATTAATTCAATACTAGAATTTAAATGAAGACAATGTATGAAAGATGGAAGTCATCAAAGAGGTTATTGATTGACCCGAAAGAAACTATCTTCTATGTTTACTATTGCAAAAAACATTGATATCCTTTGGAAGGGATTGATTCATTTCGTGGTTTTTGATAAAGAATGATTTTCTTGTGGAGAGCGCCTTGATTTATCATCTTGTATTGGCTTCATTTTATAAAGAGGGAAAATTCAATGTTTTTAATCACAAGGGCGCGAGTCCAGCTTTTCATGTGTATGTTTTCACAAACTGAGTTTTATCTTCTTTTTCCTCAAAGATATGCACATAACATAATTGATGCATGTACACCTTTTCAAAATGATTTTTTTCTTAATCTTTTAAGGTATTGAAGGAATTTAGAGTGCTTCATAACATGATAAGGATACCTCTCACCATGATTTCAGTGTCGTTCATTCTAATAAGATAGATTACTCAAGGTGTGTGAATTGTTATAAAGCCTTTGGATACTTAAGTATGTACCCATTATTAAGGGTCATGGCAGATTTGTGGATGAAGGCACACTTGGAAATAAGGTTTACCACACACCTATAGTTAACATCGATACATGTAGGATACATGAATCACATTGGAATGTGTACATTGATCCCTGAGCCAATAGTTGGCTCTTAGTGTAAGTTTTGAAACGAGACATGAAGCATTAGTAGGTGTTGTACCTATTCATGTTGAGCAACGCACGCAGCGTTGGTGACAAGAATTGGATGTAGCTTAACAGGAAGATGACCATCTTGGATAACGTTTTTTTGAGTAACTAAAATGATGAGGTTCTCTATACATTGTACAAGATCCCAGTGTTGGATGGGGAAACTGCTTTATTTCTTCATGCGGGAAGCTTTTTTAAATTTGTGGTAGCACATACCTGAGGAGAAATGAGTATGCCATGTAGTTGAAGTAGTTGAACTGTGTGAGGAGTCTTGATTTGCTTCATTGGGTAAGATATTTGACTTTATGGTTTCAAAACCAAAATTTGTGTGGACAGGTGGCTTCTTTGAAGTTAAAATCCAAGTGGGAAAATTTGTTATTGTTAGACTTATTTGAGTTGATCCTGTCTCAATGCATAGTATTGGATACGCCAAGCATGCGGATCAGGTTGAAATAGTGTGGAGTTGGGGGGGGGGGAAAGAATGTAATACTCATGAGAAATCTCAAGTTGAGCCGTTGGACTTGGATTTGAGTTTGGTGGGTCTAGTGTTTGTGTTGATTATTTCACTTAGCTATTGCTGTATCTCGGAGCTTCATGCTATAGCTAAGAGATATTGTGGTGGATGAAAAAGGAGAATTGAATGCATGAGAAGTTTAACAAATTGCCATTTTCCATACACATTATCTTCCATGATATTTACATAATTTTCGATTTATGGCTTTGGTGAGCCTCGTTTCAAGCATCCACCTGGTTGTCATTTAGTTTACACTTGTCATGCTCATTTTCATTATGGATTCATTCAATTGATGCTATGAATCATTGCTAAAAAAATTTAAAATGTTGAGTTTTTTTTAGTGTGGGTTGTAGTCATAAGGGATACAAATGAGTAACTTGAATGGATCACACATTCAAACATTTTTTCAGATTTTTTTTTATCTTGAAGGATTTTCAAGTTGTAGGACACGTTCTTATTATCATAAAACAAAGTCGTTTGTGGTAATCATGTTGATGAAACATCACTTGTGGAACTGACAAAAATACTTTTCGGATGTTTGATTTGTCATCTAGTGTTTTTCTTTGTGCGTCAAATGCAAAACCTTTGCTTAATCATTCCAAATAAATACACTTGCCATTTTTTAATGAATATGAAAACATACGGTAAAGCTACTTTAATGAAATGAACGTAGAAAATGGGTAATGTTTCTGTGATATTGTTGTTTAAACTGAAGTTCATACATAGTTGTGTGTACATGGACACCTTAATTTTATGACCTTTCACCATAATGTGGTTCCATGATAAAATCACAAAAACCAATTTAATTTACATTATGTTTTGAAACCTATTCATCATACATTTACTCTAAATGATGTATGCATTGTGAAAACTTTACATTTTGTGATATCAATATAGTATTGAATCCTTACCTACATTGTACACTTCTCTAGTGGCATAACGTGTAAGGTTCCAATGTGTCTCGGGTAGTTGGATACCCAATGGGTTGGTGAAATCGCAACATTCCGTTAGGTCATTCTTGTTCATGTCATGGAGGTTGTACTACTTGAGTCTGCTCCTTGCCCTTCCTCTCCCACTCAAACGTGTGTAATGCTAGGGAATTTGAGACTTTATGAAGAGAAGTGTTCTGTTTTAAATTAGTGTGTTCTAAGGGAGGTCCTCATATGTTGAAAGTAAATTCCAAACTGTCTGTGCTTCCCGAAATTACTTCAAAAGGCAATTTTCCAATAGAATCTAGGGTTTTGTGTTGGGTGTTGGGGGGGGGGGCACTTTGGGTCCCAACATTGCGGGGTTCAAGTGTAGTAAACTGTTAGTGTACAACCTTGCAGCTAGTTATGTTGAAAAAGAAGGAGATATTGGATGATTGAAATCTATGTCTTACAAGTACTTATAGTAGATGAACATGACTTTATTTGTTTCGTTTCTATAAGGTACACTCCCAACTACACTTCTATGTTAGTGGCGTCCATTACAAGTTGGGGGGGAGGGGGTCATTGTATCGTGATCCCCGTTATAGTTGAAAGTGTTTTTGGGTGGTGTATTACAGTGTGCACGCAGGGGATCCTTCTTTTAAAAATAAGTGTATTTCAATGGCGCTGCGAACCTAGTGTTTCACAAGCTAAACAAATTGCCCTCCCAATACACTTCGATAGACTTTTTCAAAGACTTCCTTAGTACATTGGAGGGTTTTTTGGGGGGTTAATCTTTCTTTGGTTTTTTTTTGGCGGGGTCGAAGGACACTCAAGTTTTTATGTATAATCTTATAGCTGATTATGTAGATGAATTAAGAGACACCGGATGCTTGAAATCAATGAATTAGAAGTACTTCATGTAATTGGAATCAATTCTTTTTTCCCTACTTACCAGATACAATCGTAGCTACACTTTCGCAATACACTCTTTCACTTTGGGAAGGAGGGGAAAGCATTTTATCCATTCCCCTAACACTCGGATGTGTATTTGTGTGGTGTTTTACAGAGTGTAGCTAGGGGAGCCTTTATTTTGAGAATATTGTGTGCAAAGGGAAGTTCGGAACTTTCGTTTAAAGAGTTCAATAAACTCCCCAATATACTTCCCTAATGCACCAAAGGATGTTGCGGGTAGGGGGGGGAGGTGGAGATCCACTTGGGGTCATTTTTTGGGGAAGTTTAAGTACGTTCAAATGTTTGTGTATAGTGTCACATCTGGTTACATAAACAAAGTGAGAGACATTGGATGCTTGACTTTGAATTTTACATGTACTTAATGTAGATGTAAAAAATTTGTTTGTTTCCACCCTACCAGGTACACTCTTAGCTATAGTCACATGATACCTTTGACCACTTTAGGAGAGGGGATGCCCTTGTATTCGAACCACTCCCTCCCTCATCAGATATTAGAAGTGTATCTGGTGGGTGTGTTAGAGAGTGTAGACTGGGGAGCCTTCTTTTTCAACTTACGGTATTTGGAGGGAGGTGAATAAGTTGCATTACACAAGCTTCAAAACGTTTTTCTCACAATAAACTCTCGAATAGAGTTCCCCAACGAACTAGAGGGTATCTAGGGGGGGGGGATCCACTAGGGGTCTTGTTGTGGTGAGGTCAACATAAAATGAACTGCTTGTGTACAATCATGTATCTGGTTATGTAGACAAAGTAAGAGACATTAGAGGCTTTAAAAATGGCTTTCAATTAGTTAATTCAGAAGTAAAAAAGTTTTCTTTTATCTTGTGCATCGGATACATTCCCAACTACACTCATACTATACACATGTGTACTTTCGAGGGGGGAGGTAGGGGTGGGTGGTCCTTGTATCACGACCCCCCCCCTCTTTGCTGGTGAAAGTGTGCAAGGGTGGTGTATTTTAGTGTATACCTTGGAGAGGCTTCTTTTCTACACTAGTGTATATGAGGAAGGTGTTGACCCGCTATTGTAAAAGTTATAAATTTTTTTTCTCCTAATACACTTCCTCATACACTTCCCAACTGTACTAGAGGGTTTTATGGGAGGGGGAAGGGGGGCGTTGTTGAGAAAATGATAACTTTAACCTTATAAGGATATCAACGTTGTTGATCATATGCATGTAGATTAAAGGAAATGAGGGATTTAGGACCACATGTTTCATGCAAGAGGAAAACGATAGAAAAAAATGGATGTATAAATGGAGATATGTAGGCTTCTAAAGAAACATTTCAATTCATGCATATTCCTTTTGACTACAATATTGCAATTCAAAAAAATGGACAAAATATTATGATGTTCAATTTTTTGACGTGACTTGCCATAAGTACATAGTGTTGAAAAAAGTGAATATCTTGATGTAAGCTTCTGGGAAGTCTACATAAACATGATGTACCCTGTAAAGGAAGCATTGTGTATTGAAAGAACATGATTAAGCATAACTCATATGTTAGTTTAAGTTTGTTATTTGATGTGTTTTTTACTTTGTTATGTGGCATAATGGTATCATGTAATCCAAATTACTTATATGTGTAGGTCTCTTGATCTTTGGCAAAAGTTAGAAATGTTATACGCTTGTGCTTGTCACCAATTGTTACAATCATCACCTTTCTACCTTTGATCATTATTTACATGTAGTATGAGGATCTCATGGATGGGCATGTACGTGATGTTCAAATAAAAGCATTTGTTGCTAGATATTGCAAAGTATTTTGGTTTATTGATGCTTGTAGCTTGACCGGTAAAACAATGAGACTTCGGAGAAGGGATGCTTGAGCTTAATTGGTGTGGTAACGTATCAGTGGGATTGTAGAATTTTTTTTTTGGTAAAATTGTAGGAAAGTCTCCCTTGCTCTCTTCATTCATGCACGACTTGGAATTACTTTTTTTTACTTGCACCAAAAGAAAATTAGATGACCCAAGGAAGTGCAATTTAGATCGTATGATTATTTTTCACAAACCAAGCACCTTACATGAAAGATAAGAAGCCCTCATCCAAACATCACATTGCTTAATGTGAATAATGTTTTTGAATCATATCACCTTGTGGATATGGAGGTATAGATAATATGTATTTCATTTGGTTTGAAAAAGGAAAGGAAGAATAAGTAAGGATCATTGATGGGTTTATTGACTTGGCTATGAAACCATGCAAGATGCTGAACATGGATACATTGTTTTTGTATTTTCTTCAACAAATTCCTGTGGTGTTGTGGTACCATAAATCATGATATGAGGAATGATAATTGTTTATGGATACATGAAAGCAAGGGAATCATATGTGGTTATTGGACGTGGATGAAGACTGTTGACACTATTGCAATGTAGAGTTATCTCCTGGAAAGTGGATTAGTTGAGATACACATTTTAAATCCACGCATTTTATTGATGATATTCTTAACCCATTTCACCT